>CAKALU010065403.1:4500-21144 GCA_916700995.1 Hozukius guyotensis
TATGGTATTAGATCGGTACATAGACTGGCGTACTCGCCGATACTGAATTTTGGGCAGTATCTGACGCATTTCCGATACTGGTATCGGTATCGGAACAACTGTAGTGGATACAGAGTGAGGTTGTGCTACTCAACACACTCGAGTATTGTTTACCTAGCAATCAGTGACGCTGCAGAATCTGATGAGGAAATGTTGAACTGAAACAACAGAGAGAACCAGTCAGTCAACTCTTCCAGCTTCTGGCAGACAGCCACAATGCTGACACAAAGAGGATGTGATGATACTGACAGGAGACCAAATTAAACATCCAGAAACAACCCAGACTTCTCTGGGTTTGCTGGAAACATTAGGAATAATGTAGTACACAACTCAACAAAATATACAACACAGGTCTAGTTGTTTTAATGAGGAAAAGTTACATATTATACCTTTTTAAAGGTGAAAGTCTGATGAACTATAACTTTGCTCCCCCTAGTTGAATATACGGAGATGCATTTGCTCCACTTGCTCCATTGCTCAGGCGCCTAAGGTTGTAACGCCATAAATCGTATAGGAATGTATAGGGGTGGAGAGTAACAGTTGAACATCTGGATGGAGGTGATGTGGAGCGGGATGCGGAAGGACTCCTGTTGACGATGAAAATGCAGCGATCTGTCAGCCGACCGCAGTCGAGAAAGAAACCGCTTGAACAGTTTATTTTTTGCTTCTTTTATTTTGACCGTACAGGAGTTGTAAACCGTCTACATTCACCCAGTTTGGGGGGAAGTGAAAGTGAAAGAACAGCTCGCCGTCTACCGGTTCACGATGCGCCTTGACTTGTGCTGCGTTGTGTGTTTGATTACAGAACCTGGCGCTGATCGTGCTGGGCATCGGCGCTCTCTTCTCCCTCTTCTTCCACCTGGGAATCACAGAGAGGAGGCCTGGAGCAGAAGGGGAGGGTGGAGGAGAGGAGGGGAGGAAGAGGATGGAGGAGGAGGAGGAAGAGGAGGGGGAGCTGAGGCCCCTGCTTCCCCGCCATAAGACCTCCTCGTCTCTTCTGCAGTGGAAATGTTGGCTGCAGCAGCCTTCTTTTTACCAGGTGAGAAGAGCAAACCTGCCTGAGCTGAGCTCCACCTGAAGCTACTCAGCTAGTTGTTGTTCTGTGTTTGGACTGACTTGAAAGCTCGGTAACACTTCATTTTACAGGTCAGCATATTTCATGGTAATTAGGTGATAATTAGCAATTAACCTATTTGAAATTTCTTTGGAAAAACTGCCAAATCATCCCAATATTTACCTCTAAAATTATTTTATGATAAACATTATTTAATCCGCTATTTCCCAATAGCTGGTAATTTATTGAATACATTTCCCAGAAGAGAATACAGAGTTAATTGATATGCTTTATTTCCATGTCTGCTGGTAAATAATAAGTAAACTGCAGCAGCATTTTTATGTTAAACTTTTGATTTTACCTTTAATTCAGGAATGAAAACTGAATAATTTGCCCCTCTGGTGTGAATTTGGCGTGTTAATCTCTGATATAAACTAATATTCATCCGATTTTATTTATTTTTGCTCCTGCTTGAGTATTTCTTTCTCTTAGTTGCGCTGCACCACGACGGCATTTCGCTGCATCGAGCAAAGCCCGACTTTGGGCGCTGCACGCTGTGACGAACGCAGCTTAAACATGAGCTCAAACTGCCGCTGTGTCGCCATGGATGTTTTAAGAGAAGTGGATACAGCGTTGGAGGCGGGGCCCCGTTCATCCCTATGAAAGTTGCTCAGTGGCCTCATGAAGCCAAAATGGCTTGAAAGTACCCGGATCTCGGGCACATGGAACATGCGCAGTAGCGTCCGCTCGGTCACATGACTCGATCACGGGGTCCCAACGTCACGCCGTCGTCACGGCTTGCGCTCCAGCCCGAGGCCTGGGTCTCATTCACATGAACGGAGGAAGGGAAATAACTCTGGATTCGGCTATTAGTGCGTTTTACACCTTTAAAAACTTTTTTTTTTTTAAATAAGGGCTGTTAGAGTGTTCGTACTGAAGTGGATTCACCTAAAAAAAAATGATCCGTTGAGTTACAGACGTCTCTTTCCCAGTGTTAGTCTATGGGGAAAAGTCTTTTTGGGTCCAATAGCATCACGTGACGGACACGGTAGTTGCAGTACCGCCGTTTGGCCACTACAAATGTTGGGATCGACGACCGGCGCTCTTCCTGGGGGGCTTGTGTGTCGCGAGCACAGACTGCTCTCTTTCGCCGAGAAACGACAGTCGGTGTAGCTCTATTGTCGTCCAGGTGGAAACAGTAGGGATTATACACACTGTTCAGTTCCAGAAACACGCTGAGATGACGAACATTTGCCATAAATCGGGAGAAATACGGTAGAGATATGACCCCCGGGAGGAAACCGGGAGAGGGTAAATCGGGAGGGTTTAGCAAGTATGTGTGTACTTGGATTTTCCGAAATGTTTTCAACAATAATAATATAATAAAGTGTTTTTTTTATCAATGTGGAGGTAAATATTGGGGTAATTTGGCAGTAATTCCAAAGAAATGTCTTACTAATTATCACCTAATTACCAGGAAATTTGTGGACCAGTAAAATTAAGTGTTACTAAAAGCTTTTTTTTGCAATTATTTCAACAGCTTGACGGTTGCCACATGTTGTCTTGTGTCATACTGTGTTTATCTGGCTGACAGACCTGTGTGTTACTGTGTATCTCTGCAGGTGGCCTTACTCTACATGTCTACCAGGTTAATAGTCAATCTGTCTCAGACATACATCTCAATGTATCTCATCAACACTCTGAGCCTGCCCAAGGTAACACCATATCACCACAATCGTTCTTCTTCATATATATTATTAGTTCATGGTGACCACATCTGTGTCATAGCAGCAGTCTTTCCTCAGCGTTCGTTCTTTCTCTTTCTCCCTCCAACAGAAGTTCATCGCGACGATCCCATTAGTGATGTACGTGAGCGGCTTCCTGTCCTCCTTCATCATGAAGCCTGTCAGTAAACTCATTGGAAAATCTGTAAGTTTGACACATTAAAGGTGTAGGAGTTTTTTTTTGTTGTTGTTTTTATTAAAGAACTACAAGGCGCCGCAGTTTGAGTTTAAAGTGACGCAATCACCGCACGCCCGTCATCATGTAGAACGAGAGAGCCAGGTGTGTGGCAAGAAGACGCCGAGAAGAAACTGTTTTTTCAACCGCTCGCAAGCAAGCCATGTTATGAGTCCGACATTAGAACTGCACCCATAGCAACGGTCTGCTATACATAGCAACGGTCTGCTATACATAGCAACGGTCTGCTATACATAGCAACGGTTATGCTATACATAGCAATGGTCTGCTATACATAGCAACGGTACTGCTATACATAGCAACGGTTATGCTATACATAGCAACGGTTATGCTATACATAGCAACGGTCTGCTATACATAGCAACGGTTATGCTATACATAGCAATGATCTGCTATACATAGCAACGGTCTGCTATACATAGCAACGGTACTGCTATACATAGAAACAATCTGTTATACATAGCAACGGTTCTGCTATACATAGCAACGGTCTGCTATACATAGCAACGGTTATGCTATACATAGAAACGGTCTGTTATACATAGCAACAGTTCTGCTATACATAGCAACGGTCTGCTATACATAGCAACGGTTATGCTATACATAGAAACGATCTGTTATACATAGCAACGGTCTGCTATACATAGCAACGGTTCTGCTATACATAGCAACAGTCTGCTATACATAGCAACGGTTCTGCTGTACATAGCAACGGTCTGCTATACATAGCAACGGTATGCTATACATAAGTAAAATAGTAATAAAAATAACTATATATATATTTTTTATCACGTTGGTACTCGGTATCAGCCGATACCGCAAGTTCAGGTATCGGAATCGCTATCGGGAAGGAAAAAAATGTTATCGGAACACCTCTAGTATCTGCACTGATGAGAAGAAGAAGTGTTTAAGCCAGGGCTGGATTTGAACCTGCGTCTCTCTTCTGATTGGTCCAGGTCACCTACTTTGTGGGCCTGCTGCTGATCATGGCCTTCTCCTACTGGGTGCTGGTGGATGGCAGGATGGGTCAGCGGGTGTACGGGGCCGCCGTGCTGCTGGGGGCGGGGTCAGCTACCATCCTGGTCATATCGCTGTCCATGACGGCCGAGCTCATCGCCGATCAGACGGTAAGATGTGTGAGAGAGAGACGGAGAGAGACGGAGAGAGAGGGAGAGGGAGGTGATATGTGTCCTTTTACATCATCCATTATCTTCATCTCTCTCTCTGTGCAGCAAAGTGGAGCATTTGTGTACGGAGCCATGAGTTTCACTGATAAGGTGGCTAATGGAGTGGCTGTGATGGTCATTCAGGCTCTGCATCCTTGCCAGTGAGTACTCCACAAATTGTTCCACAAGGAAAAAAAAGAGGAGTGATATTTTGAAGGAGTTCTGCTGGTTCTATCTGAGACTGTGACGTACGCTAACAGATGTTGTCGTCTCTCTCAGTACCGGGGTGTGCTGTCCGGCCTGCGTGTGGTTCTATCATTACATCATGGTCATAGTAACGGGAGGCGTGGCTGTCGTCGCAGCTTTGGCGCTCTGCTCCATCCTCATCTGGCCAATCAGGATCAGACCACGTGAGTCGGACAACTATACTAATATATATCATGTAATATATCTGCTAGGGGTGGGGGAAAAAAATTGATTCACCTATGTATTGATTTTGAAATTTTTTTAATGCCAGAATCGATATATTTGCTTCATTTGAGTCTATGAGGAGGTAGAAGGAAGTTACCGCTTTTATTGTTGTAGTCTGAGTAACGTGACGTCATATCCGTTCTGTATCCGTCAACCAAAACAAACCACAGCGAGCCGAAACGAGGAAGTAGAAAACGGCGGAGGGTCTGCGTGGATACGACCTGCACCCTCACATGTTAAATCCAGCGTGGTAAACACTACACATCCAGTAAAGGATGGAAACACTATGGGTTTCACACATTGACAGGAAAAGCAGAGCTAGACATCACGGTTAAAGCTGCATGCTAACTCTGTCACGGACAGGAAACGTTATCGTATCGCAGTAACGTTGCGGTCGAGCCGGCCGTCGCTCTCGTCTCCGTGGTCAAATGGGCCGACGCTACGACTGTAGAGCACCCATGTACTGACATTTATGTTAAATGCATTCAAACGGCCCCGATGGAGCTGACCATGGATGTATAAAGAGAACGGAGCTGACGGGAGAGCTAGAGACCACCTTGGAGAAGTTAGAGGAAGTAGACACGTTTGACTACGTCTGGTTTTCAAAATAAGGTGTTAACAAAGGGAACTGTATATACTAAATACATATATGGAAATAAGATTGATTGAATTATATTCACCAGAAGTATAAAACATTACATGTCCCTTATAAATGAAAAAGAAAATACCACTAATTTGTGAGGGAAATGTCTTTATTCTTTGATTTTTGGGTTGCTGGAAAAAAATGTAATAAATAACTCCTGACAATGATGATGATATATTTGACATCAGGACATCTCTGACTACATACAGGCTTAAAAATCAAACATTTTTATTGCATTAATTTAGATATTTTCTAAAGTAAAAGTCCCTAGAAGTGTATGATTCAACTTTTCCCCATGGTCTAGTGTTAAAAAAGTTAACAAAAATCGTAATATCAAAACGCAATACTTTTAGAATCGGCACCCAAGTATCGTAATAGTATCGAATCGGGAGATAGGTGAATCGTCCCAGCCCTAGTATCTGCATGGCTTTTTGTCTCAGTCGTTCACAGTTCCCTTCCTCTGTGTGTGTGTGTGTGTGTGTGTGTGTGTGTGTGTGTGTGTGTGTTTAGGTGGTCTGCCAGACAGCTCTGAGGATGCAACCAGAATCAACTAACAGCCCTTCCCTCCCCCACTCACCCCAGCAGCTCAACAGGAAAACACAAACTCTGGGCCGGTCTCAGCTGGACAGGAGGAGCTTTCACTTTTCTTTCTCTTTTAAGATTCGTTTTTAGTTTTTCAGGGGAAAAGCAGCAGCGGGGGGGGAGGGGATTCCCGCCCGGCTGCTCGACTGGTGCACTTACTGCGGCACATTTTAGCACTTTTGATCAAAGTTACAGGAGTGAGCAGGGAAACCAGAGGAACCGAGAAGGGAGTTTTTTTTGTTTTTAAACTTCATGATCAAACTGACAACTCTAGCTCATTTTCAACCCAGATCTTGTTTTCCCATCATTTTCCAAAATCGCAGCCTGGAAGTTATAAAAAATCCTGTTGATATGGGTTATATTTCCTGGAAGTGAAGCGATGAATATGATTGGGTGTAACTAACCAGCAAGCATACTTGCCAACCTTGAGGTTCTTCCCCAGAAAAAATAGAGTTTCAGAGACTTTGTTTCCTGCATTCTGGTGACTTTAAAAGAGGGAAAATAACAAAATACACTGCAATGGCATTTTAATGTTAAATATTTGATTTTACCTTTATCTCCCGGGAAAGAAAACTGAATAATTCGCCCCTCTGGTCTGAACTTAGCATATTAATCTCTGGCATAAATTTATATTCATCCAGTTTTTATTCATTTTTCGCCCCTACTTGAGTATTTTATTTATTTTATTCGGATCTCCATTAGCTGTGGCTGAAGCCCAGCTATTCTTCCTGGAGTCCACTCAAAGCACTGTGAACTCTTAAGGCTACAATTCAGTACATACTCACATTACAATCTTTACCAACAATGACCACAACAACAAAACCGACAGCAACAAAACACAACAAGACACAACACAGGACCCAGGTTCAAGTTAATACTATTCTAGTACAACTTGAACTATACTAGTTCAAGTTAAAACTATTCCCAGAGTATAGAGGTGAATATGATTCATTAGTGGTTGGATTATAATCTCTTAGTACTCACTGAAGGTCCTTTCAGATACAACATGACAACGCCACCACTGTGCTCTGAAATCTGTTATTTCCAACGGCTTGCGTTGCACCACGCTGCCTTTTCGCTTCATCGAGCAAAGCCCAACTTTGGGTACTACACGCTGTGGCGAGTGCAGCTTAAACATGAGCTCATGCTGCCGCTGTGTCGCAAGCATAGACTGCTCTCTTCCGCCGAGAAACGACAGTTGGTGTAGCTCTATTGTCGTCCGGGTGGAAACAGTAGGGATTATACACACTGTTCAGTTCCAGAAACAGGCTAAGATAATGAAAAGGGAAAAAAAGTGTGACAAATTGCCATAAATCGGGAGAAATACAGGAGAATTGTGACCCCGGGAGGAAACCGGGAGTCTCCCGGGAAAATCGGGATGGTTGGCAAGTATGTCAGCAAGTAGCTTGCGTTGTTATAACTTTGACAGCCCTAATTAGATTCCTTATATACTGCAGAGTTGTGGCCAAAAGTTGTCAACTGCTACAGCACAGAGCTGTGAGCATGAATATGAAACATGATTTTGATTGATTTTCCAGGGTTAGGGTTCGGTTAATCAGCTACAGCCTGGATACGATCATACAGAACGTTGGAAAATGATGAGAAAACAGGGTCCAGGTCACAATCGTCTGCTGTATCAGACGATACAGAGCACGAGAGGAAAGACTGGGAACACGTTCACCTGACTGTAGGCTTCGGCTGAAGTGGATCACTTCAAAAGGGAACTACTAAAAAAAAAAGGATTGATGATGATGATGATGATGATGAAGGGAACCAGGAACAGTATGTGGTGCATTAAAGTGGTCAAGCTCAGAAACACCAAAGACGACGCAGGGACCATTTTAAATCAAGCTGACGTCCCGTCAAGTTCAACGTTAACCAGCTAGTTACGCTGATGTGACAGACGACTACATTCCCGAAGTCAGTCCTGATTTTCTAAGTGGAATGCTTCATTAAAGGGTCATTGCACTATATTTTTCCTCCACAGAATGACATAAAGCACTACATTTACACAGACTGTCGATGGAAATGTGAAAACTGACTCCAGACCGTCGTGGCGAGGAGAATCGAGCCCTCGCTGCAACGCAAAAACGCCACTTAAACAGGAAGTTGTAAGACTTTCACTTGAATGTTGCTGCAGCCAGCCGATTAGACTGTTATCAGGTCGTTAAATAGACATTATCAGTCGCTATAAGCTCCATAGATGTGGGTCAGTAGGGGCCTACTACACCCACTAGTAGGTTTTATCATCTATTCACCTGGTAGATCACTGAAAGAAGGTATAGCATAACACGATAGCGACCTCTGACGAGCACAAAACACAGGGTTGTCCCCCAGGAGACCAGAGTTCGCATCCCGCGTGAAACCAACGACGTGTAGTTGTCTTTGTGTTCGTAGATATTTTAACCTAAAACACAATGTTTTCCACTAAACTTGACTAAGTGGGTTCTGCCTAAACCTAAAGAAGTTGTAGTTTTGTTGCCTAAACCTAAAGAAGTTGTAGTTTTATTGCCTAAACCTAAAGAAGTTGTAGTTTTATTGCCTAAACCTAAAGGTTTAGTTTGTTGCCTAAACCTAAAGTATTTGTAGTTTTATTACCTAAAACTAAAGTAGTAGTTTTATTGCCTAAACCTAAAGTAGTAGTTTTGTTGCCTAAACCTAAAGAAGTTGTAGTTTTATTGCCTAAACCTAAAGGTGTAGTTTTGTTGCCTTAACCTGAAGTAGTTGTAGTTTTGTTGCCTAAACCTAAAGTAGTCGTACTTTTATTGCCTAAACCTAAAGTAGTTGTAGTTTTGTTGCCTAAACCTAAAGAAGTTGTAGTTTTGTTGTCTGACGTAACGTCTCATTCAGTTTTACAACATGCTGGAACGTGTTGCTTTTAAGTTTCACTTTTACAACGTAGTAGGCGTAGTAGGCTCCTAATGACCCACATCTATGGTGTTTATAGCGACTGATAACGCCTATTTAATGGCCTGATGACAGTCGAATCAGTTGCTGCAGCAGCACAAACTAGCTGGGAATCAGCTGATCGGGATGCATTCACTGTACTGGCTGTTGAGTCATCATGCGCTGGGTGAGAGCAGTGAAGTCTCGTTCAGATGAGCGTCAGTGTTTTAATCTGCTACTGGGGTTCTTTTAAAAGCGGTACTGGGATACATCAGGCAAACTGGGAAAACTTGTATTTGTGCCTCATTGTTGTGGATTGTTTAGATAAAGCACTCCTATTTGTTTTGTTTTGTTTTTTCACTCATGGAACAACTTATTATGATATGACCTTATTGCTATTTTAATATTTTTTCTTTGCATATTGTTTTACCTCTTCAGAATCACAGACCAAATGGAATATAGATATAAAGACTATTTTTTTATAATCAAAAGAAACTTATAAATAGCAGTATTTCATGTAAAAATTACTTTAAAGGGATCAACGCTATATTATTATTCATATAATGTGTGAATATAAGGGAATTATACTGGTAAACTATCAGAACAGAAACTGGTGTTTGACTGGGAATCTTTTGTCATGTTGGACCAATGCTGTGCCAAAACTCTCTGTGACCTGCGTGATAATCTCTCAAACTAATTATGACTTTATGTGTTTATTTCCTTTTTTTATGTCTTCATGTTGCCCCGGTGACTTCTCAGATTCTGTGTGTGTGTTGGGAGTTGTTTTTATAAAGAGACGCTCATTAAACGGGTTTCATGAAGTGCAACTACAGAAATGTGTCAGTGTTTGACTTTAATTCTGAATCGTTTAGTCATCAACCACATGGTCGCGTCACAAGAAGAACTATTCACTGAAACTAGAATAACCACCTCGCGGTTGTTGTGAGCCTCCGCCAACCACTCAAAATGCAGTTTACATCCATGTCTGTGCCAAATGTCCTCACTTCATCATTTGATCCTATTAGACATTTGTGTGAAATTGTCATAATTGGCGTAAGAATTCTGGAGTTAAAAACATTTTTTTGTGAGGTCACAGCGACCTTCAAATTTGACCTTTGACCACCAAATTCTAATGAGTTCATTCTTTGAGTCCAAGTGGACGTCTGTGCCAAATGTGAAGAAGTTCCCTCCAGATGTTCCTGAGATATTGTGTTGAATTCTCATGAATGCAATATCAAAAAAATAAGAAATAAGAAATAATGTCATGGCTGTCGCCGGCACGGAGGCATAATTAAGAAAAATATATGTAAAAAATGATTTCAAGCAAACATGGATGAGAGGTCCTTAAAGGGTAACTTTGGTATTTTTTAACCTGGACCTTATTTTTCATGTGGTCCAGTATTGAGAGTTAACGTCGGCAGCAGCGTAAATGTTAAGGCCGTCCCACACTAAAAGATTTTTCAAATCTTAACAGATGTGCAAAATATGATATATGATAAAAACGAAACGCAATGAGTTCCTCAAAAGGTTCTTAGTTCCGGGGGAAAGTTTCTGTGGTCGAAACGCTCCAGGGTGAAAAATACCTTAAGTTACGCTTCAAAATGTTCAAAAAGAAAATTTGCATATCCATGACAGCTGGGCAAACTGGTTCTGTTGAGGAAGATGTGATTGAAAGCCCTGGAGCAGACACTAAAGTAATCTTGTGGTGAGATTGTGTGTTTCCAAACGGTAACTTCACTGCAGAGTGGAAATGTCTGGAAACGTCCTCTGTGCTCTACTGTATCCTGTCGGTACAACTGTATTTTATTAAAATATATTTCATCTATAGGCTACATATCTACAGACTATCAGACTAGGTACAGGAAGTGAATTATTATTATCATACTGTCAGAGATGTGTCGGTGTTTTTGTTCCGCTGCTTTGCACGGAGCTGACACCCGACCACCCGCTCGCTCTCTCTCCTCCCCGGCTCTCTGAAGCTCTCTACCTGCTGTTGTCTGGCAAAGGCAGCAGTGCCGGCGGCGCGGAGGTCCCAGAGGACCACCGATACAAATAAAATATACCCGAATTCACGAATATGTAGGATATTACTTACTGACATTCATGTAATATTCCGTCACAACGTCTGCTGTATTAGCCGTGTGTTTACTGCGTGTTTATTTGCAAGTTATTTGAAGTGAGATCGGATCACAAGTGGTCACTGGAGAGGCATGTGGAGACGTATTCTAAAGCTTTCCACTTGTGATCCGATCACTGAGGACGCATGTTAATACCAGGTCAGAACAGGGCCATGGAAAACCATCTACTCAGATCTGCTTTTTCCAACCAAATGAGTCAGCTGCAGTCCAATTATAACACTGCTTGTGACTCTGACTGGCTGAACATAACAGGAAGTGGTTGTTTATGCAACACAAAGCGTCAACGGTTGGAGGGAGTCAGGTGGATGTGACATGAAAACCAGCGGAAGTCTAAAACAGTCTGGAGCTCAGCAGGCAGTTCCTTGTTCCACTGGTTCAAAAAAACAACGTTCAAATGAATACTGTCTTATTATTATTTATATTATTGTGTAAATAAACAAAGAATCAACATCAGAACACAATATTGGAGCAGAATCTCTGCTGTTAAGGCATGAATTTGATATTTCAGATGTTGAGAGAATCAAGCGTTTAATACTGTCAACACCCAAAGAGAACCGTGGTTGATCAGTCGGAGCAGCAGGAGTCCAACATTTTGCCGGATAAATAAAGAGTTTTCGTGATACATTTCGTCTCTCCTCCTGTCAGGGCGCGCTGGCGTTCATTTTCTCCTGGCAGCTGTCCCAAAAGCCGAGCAGTCTGTTGTCCTTGTTGGCGCAGAAGTCCGTGAAGTCTCTGAGCAGGCGGTCGGCGAGCCTTTCGTCGCCCAGCACGCCCGTCCTCCAGGCCTTGGTCAGCATGGTGTTGTAGGCCCAGTAGTAACCGACCCGCTCCTCGCCGCCGTACGGCCCCTGGCTGTTGGAGGTGGTGGAGTTCCTGCGTCTGCGCTGCTGCCCGCTCGAGTACTTCCTCTTGGAGTACGGCAGCTGCAGGAACACGGTGCCTGACAAAGAAGAGAAGCAGATTGAAGCTCGTCGGCTTCCAGGAAGAAGAAGTTTGTGTGTGTGTGTGTGTTTCTTTTTTAACGTTGTGATGTGACAGACCTGTCACGTGGATGTACTGGGGCTTGTTCTCGGAGGGGAAATTAAAAGCAGAAGCAGAAAACTTGTCGTGCACGAAGCCGAATCTGGTAGAAGGAGCACAACATTTACAGTTTTGCATAATGTAACTCAGAAATTCAGACAAAATGAAGGGTCCAGGACCCAGGACTTTGTAATTCACTGTAATCCTAAATTTAACGAGTGCCATGGTGTTTTATTTGTGCGATTTTGAGTAGAGGAAATGTTTTTTTTGCATGGACATTAATTATATCTTATAGAGAATACTTTATCACTCAAAACTGTATTAAATAGTCTGTTAAACCTGCAGTAGGTAGTCGGTATAATTGGGCAAAAAATTCCATAATAACCTTTCAGCATATTGTAATTCAAATGCTCAAATTAAATAATTATGAGTGATAATTTCTCTACAAAATTGAATGTATGTGCTTGCAAAAAAAAAAAATCCTGTGCTCAAAATGTCCAATCGCATCCTTGTATTTCAGGCTCAAAAAAATATAATAACAATATAACATAAAACAACAACAACCTGTAGAGTATGGCCTCCTGAAAGAGCTGCATCCTGTCCCAGTACGTCTCTGGTTCAAAACCTGTTTGATGAATTCAAACGGAGACACATGTCGTGACCTGAGCTGCAGCACACATGAAAACACACACGTGACCGCAGCAGTCGGTCGGGGCCGCTTCTTTACCTTCGAACAGGTTGTCGCTGGCGTTCTTCAGCAGGCAGTGGATGTTCAGAGGGATGAAGAGCTGGGCTCTCAGCGGATCTCCGTACAGGTAGGACGTCAGAGCGAAAGGAACCTCCAGCACGGGGACCAACAGGAAGCCGCAGGACGCTGCCTTCCTGTGCCACCCTTGAACCTGACGGATGATAGCTGGTTAGAATATAAAAAAAATCCCTCCGCTACATGTTCACACTCTAGGAGACAAGTTGTACTTCTCAGCGGCTTCAAGATCCAGACGGAGAAGTTAACATGTGACTCGCTACCTTTTACTATCTTCTTTCGCTCTCTCACTCAAAAGAGTTTGCAGACTTCTTTTCTGCTCCCCAAATATATACTTCTACTTTGTTGCCTGGACGAGCTAAGGTAATCGGCGTCAGTGTCCGAGTCGTTATCGCCACTGAATACCTCTGCTGTTAACTGTTAAACACAGTTAAGAGCATGGTAGAGTTATCATCAAATCACTGAAATGATCAGCAGTTAGCTCACAAGAAACCTGCATTCATCTCAGGTGCCTCCATATTAACCCTTTAAAAAAGTTGCTTAATTCATTTGAGATGCAGCTCAGCACTGTGTGTCAAGTTGTTCTAGACATAAATCAGAAATAAACATGAATGAATGAATTAAAATAAATAGTGAAAGTGTATAAGGGTTTAGAACATCATGATAGAAGTATATGATGTCCATCCCCATGCTCTGATATGTCTCATAAGTTGTTGCAGCAATTTTTGGGGTTGATACCATTTGTTACACAGATTTGGTGCTAAATTTAACAATTTTTTACCACTCGAGAATCGATAAAAATAATCAATAATCCCTCCAAAATACCACATTAAGACACCAAGACCTTGAGGAACACCATAGAAAAAAGCCATGCTGTGATTTGGGATCAAAAACTTTTGACATTTGGAGATTTCTGCAAGAATTGCATTTTTCGGCGATTGGATGGCGAGCACTTCTGTTGTGTAAACTGCTCAGAAACCCTCTTATTGTCAGTCTAGCTAGGAAAGCCATCCATCCTCTGAATGCTCTAGGTCTATAGTTTGTGACTGTAAAGTTTCATGAGGCTGTGATTATCCTAGAGGTCGCCACAGGTCATTTTATACAGTGAGGTCAAGTTTTAAAAAAAAAAATGGTCTCACTACAATGAAATGTCTCCTATGGGGACTAACATCATCACACATGAATACAGTTGGGCTCATTGGATCCACAAGAGTCTCAGCTTTACAGTGATACCCAATGTATGTAATTCAAGACTGTTTAGGGACCCCAGTATGCAGAAATATTCAAACACATCATTTTAGAATAGGCAGAAATAACACATTTATACTGCATGCAAGTAAAGGGGAGACTCGTGGGTACCCATAGAACCCATTTTCATTCACATATCTTGAGGTCAGAGGTCAACGGGACCCCTTTGAAAATGGCCATGACAGTTTTTCCTCGCCAAAATTTAGCGTAACTTTGGAGCGTTATTTAACCTCCTTCCCGACAAGCTAGTATGACATGGTTGGTACCGATGGATTCATTAGGTTTTTTCTAGTTTCATATCTGTACCTCTCGCTCTAAAACTGAACCTGCTACAGCCTCTGACAGACAGTAAAGTCTGTCGGGATCGCGGGTCTCTTCAGACCTAAAGTCATACTAGTTTTGTCTTCCTTAATCTTTTGAGAACTTTGAATGGGAAGGATCTGAGTACTGCTGCACTATTCAGGAACTCAAGATGATTTTTTTAATTTGAGTGTAGATTCTGCAATCTATTTTTTTATTTTTTTTGTGTCTCTTAACACGTAAAGGATGAAAAAGAAGCCATCTAGTTACCATCTCAAAGAGCACTGCAGCAGTGACAGCCATCCAGTGCAGCTTGATCTCGAAGGCAGCGTTGAGGGAGAAGTTCCCGTGGTAATAACAGCTGCACCATTCGGTCCGGTCACTGCGGTTGTTGACGTCCACGTCCAGAGTGACCGTCTTCTGCTCCGGGACCGTAGCAGCTGGGGTGGGGGGACAGACAGACGGAGGGAGGTGGTGGAGAAAGACACGGGAAGACAGGAGGGCAAAGGGAAGCAAAGAGATGGATGGCATGGTGGGCGGGCAAGAGGAGGAGGAGGAGGAGTGAGAGCAGGTGGTGAGCGTGGATTACATCAAGCTAAAGTCTGACATTATCCCAGTTCAAAGAGAGGTTTCCTGGTTTAATGGAGAGCGGTTAGAACAACAAATAAGCTATGAATACACTCAGTGTCTACTGAATGATTTTGGCATTACATTAAAGGGAAAGTACTTCTCCATAGTCTACCTACAGTAGATGGCAGTCGGCATGCCCCCAGTTTGGAGAACTGCCGACCACCATCTACTGTAGGTAATACACCGACTATGGAGAAGTACTTCATACAACCCCACTTCAAAACAATCCAAACTATCCTTTCAAGACTATTCCAGGAAACCAGTCCAAAGAGAACTGGGAAAGCATTAATCTTGCAAAGTTGTTGCTTTAATGATGCAAGCGCTTTCGAATATCCTGAGGTCAAAGGTGACAAATGAAGCGTGAAGAATTGAGCCGGAGCAGAAACACTGCTCACGAGCTGTGTTTTGCGATAGCGTGCTTTATGTCGAGAAGCCAGGATGAGATTGCGACAGGCGAGGACGTTGCACACCACACCACTACTGAACCACAGCCGCTAGCACCACAGCATGCACTGAAACACCACACCAACCCTATTACTGCTCCTGGATCAGCTACACACTCACCACGCAGCATGCACTGATTTTTTACTGGGGTGGAGGTGGGGATTAAAAAAATTTGAGTGATGTGGCCGCGGAGCCGCCGCGGACGGATCAAACTACAGCTATCGTCATGCACTACACACTGGAGAACAATGCAGATCTACAGTCCACTGTCAGGAGAGCTGAGTCCAGAACAGACGTGCTTAAAGCTGTTCACTTGTGATCGGATCACTCAGGACGCATGTTAATGCCAGGTCTGAACATCTTTACATAGACAACGGTTGTTTGCTGCTATATCAATGCTCTGGATATCAAATAGAGAAGCTTTAATCTTCTGCTAAAATCCTAATTGTATTTACCATTTTATCTTTACTTCATCTAACCCATTTAAGGGCAACTCTCTGAAGTGGACTTGTGTATGATCTGATTCGTGCCGGATGAAGGGAGGAGACCGTGGCTCCTCTGCGGTGTGGGCAGTGGGCCGGGGGAGGATCGGGCTGGGTGTACCTAGCAGTGCGGCGGCCTGGCTGCGTCCTCCAAAGCTGCGGCTGAAGGAGCTGTGCCTACTTGCGTAGGAAGCCGGCCGGCTGGGCAGCCAGGGCAGGAGGAAGGCCGGGAGGTCGCAGGGACGCCGCTCCTCCAGCACAAACGCCACCTCGAACCACTTCCTCTGGAACAGAGCAAAGTCCTCCAGCGCCGCGGCGGACCAGCCTCCGGCCGCCGTGGAGGGAAGCTGGGAGGTCGGGGCTGCAGAGGACAGGACACCCGCTGGATCACATATTCCTTCTAATCACCTGACATTAGTTATAGATATATGCAAGTAGCAGCATGTGTACCATCCTTCTCTCCTGCTATCCTGTAGAAGTAGAATCCGTAGACGAAGGTGCGCATGGCATCTCCAGAAGCGTGGGCCACCACGCCTTCATCCAGCATTTTCTACACAAAGCAAACAGACAAACACGGCACAGCTGAGCTGAGTTTTCCTTGTAGTCAAACATATATATATATATATAGGATAACGTTTTAAATCTTGCATACTCTTGCTAGTTTCTCAACATTACCAACCCTAGCTTTAACTGCTTCTTAACTCGTCCTCACTTGTTTCCTTGACCCCCCCACGACATTATTTCGTCAATTTTAAAGGAAAGTTGGGACATGCAACTCTTACCTGCATGATATCCACA
>CAKALU010065404.1:0-18828 GCA_916700995.1 Hozukius guyotensis
CACAATTTAAAAGGTGCTTTTAAACTTTGGACAGAGCCAGGCTAGCTGTTTTCCCTGCTTCTTGTCTTTATGCTACGCTAAGCTAATCATCTGCAGACTGTAGCTTCTTATTTAGCGTACAGATATGAGAGTGGTATCAATCTTCCCACCTAGCTCTGGGCAAGAAATCAAATTAACATATTTCACAAAATTAACTGTTCCTTTAATAGGGTTCTCAACATACTTCTTAATTAATTTATTATACTTGATAATAAGCTTAATTTGAATAAGTATTTCCACCAAAATGCAATTTACATTGATTGAATTAGTTGCAGAAAGCAGAATTGCAATTATGTTGAAAAACAAATCAGTTTGAAACTTTGCTGGTGAGGAAAATTAACCACCTAAAAAAGTTTTTAGGAAATCAACAGAAATAAATAATTAACTCCGTAGAAATAATTCACATGAAGTAGCCTAATTAAGAGAGGGCATGGCTTTACTGAAACAGCCAAATGATAAGGCAGGAAATACTGTTTTCATCCTCAAATTGATAAATGGTGACCTCAAAATACCTTTTTTTCCCTGGTGTGACTTCCTGGCTAGTATTCAGCCGACTGAATAAATAAATGGATTTATAGAAAAAGTTGTTTCTTGGCTGTGAAGAAACAGAAAGGCCAGCTAAGATTCTGATTACAAATTGGCAGGTTGACATGAGGTCGAGACAGAGGAAGGTTTGTGATTTCATAACACATATCCCTTTCAGAAATAACCTTCACAGCCCGCACGCTATTCCACTAATTACTGCTCAGACGCTGTCAATCGGGACATTCATTATGTCTTCTGCAGAGAAGGAGGGGGGGTGTGAGGGGGAGACGGGAGATAAACAGAGGTATTAAGGTGGTTGCAGCGTCGGTAATGAGAGACCTCACAACTCAATACCTGTAGCAAGGAGAAACAAATCAAAAGGACTGACAAGTGTCTAATATGCTGTGGTCATCCGTTACAGCTGAGGTTCGCTCTGTGGGGCTCGCTGGGACATCCATCAATGACTCCATTAGCATGGAAAGGGTGATTGTGGATAATGTCCCTGGCGCTGGCACTATATGAGTGTGATACTGCATATTATTACCGTAACTTTATCAGAGAGGTCTTATCCTAGATTCCATCCTCATATATATTTCTCCTTAATCTATCTTATTAAAATGAAATGAGAATTAATTTGAAACGGGGAGGGGATGCTGCATACAGAGAATGAGCAGGGTGAAAAAGAGCAGGTGAACATTGTGTGTGTGAGACGAGGTGGAACTGGTTTAACAAGAAGAGGACACTGTTTCGGGGGACAAAAGGGACAGAAATGAGAAAGAACAAGTTAAAAGGGGGTGAATGGATGCAGAGATAGGAGGGTGTGAAGGAGAGAGGATTAGAGACGGCTTGTCTCTGCCCTCACACGTGTACAAGTTGCAGCTTTGCCCTGAAACCTCGGATGTAGTCACTTTATAGTTATTCAATGTGTCCAGCGTCTCCCTGATGTGCCTGTATCCATTCCAGGAAACATGCGTGCCCACGCACATCACACAAAGTGTGCTGCGGTACGATTTAGTGTCACTATCTACCATCTAGGCTGTTTCTTTTCTCTCCTTTAGTATGACGTTTTTGAGTGTCATTCGTATTTCCTCCAAACGTTGTTTACCATTATAGCTTCCTGGAGCACAATACAACCCAGTTTGACTTTCATGTATTGTAATTGACCTTACAGTATAGTCCCAGTTGGTAATAAGTGTTTGTATTGTGACTTTGTACTTTCTTGCCAGCTATTTTAAACACATTACTAGAGATTTTGCCCAGGAGCCAGCTCTGCAGAAATCGTTGTTTTGCTGTCTTGGAGAAGCAAATGGAGATGAGACCCCTGTGCATTCTGTCAGTCTAAGAAAATAATGTTATAGATGCAATGTTATTTTCTTAGATTGAAATATATGGTAAAGTCATCAGATTTATAACATGGATTGTGTTTTTGGACAGGTAATATAAATGAAAAGCAGTTTTCCTGCTCCAACATCCACCTCATACTGTGGTTGCTGCTATATTACATCAAGTTTATTTATCGAGCTTTTTTCATGTCTGCAGTGGCTCTTTGCAGTGTTAAAACATGCCAGAAAACATTCTATTTCAATAAGTAATTAAAGCCAACTCATTCATCAGCTGCATAAACAAGCAGGTATTTCAGATTGGAGATTTATCATAATTATAATAAAGTAATGTGGCTGTGGCTGTTGCAGGCTGATACCTCATCAGTCCCCAGCAGCCCTGAACATTTTTTTTTTTTTATCAACTATCAGCACACACATTAGGCCTGTAAAGGACCAATGTGCTGTAGATGAGTGTGAGTGTTGCCAGTGCAGAACTAAGACTTGATAAATTGAACGAGTGATTTTCACACCTACATGCCAAGAGAATATGGCTTTTGGGGAGTATCAGGAAAACAGCTGATGCACACGGTCTGAAAATGAGGATCTTCGTCATTCAGAGCTGAAGTTTCACATGTTCCCTTTTTGATTTCCTGTTGTCAGGCTATTAAACAGGCATTATCAGCCCCATAGATGTGGGTCAAATGGGGCCTACTACACCCACTAGTAGGTTTGATCATCTTTTCACATGGTAGTTCACCAAAAGAAGGTATAAAAGACACAGCAGCGACCTCTAGTCACTGTAGTCATTATTATTAAACACAAGACTTTCACCCAGGTGTCCGGAATTCGCATTCCGTGTGAAACCAACAATGTGTAGTTGTCTTTGTGTTCGTAGTTATTTTAATCCAAAACACAATGTTTTTCCCTAGACTTAACCAACTGTTTTTTTTGTGGCCTAAACCTAAAGAAGTTGTAGTTTTGTTGCCTTAAGCTAAAGAAGTTATAGATTTGTTGCCTAAACCTAAAGAAGTTGTAGTTTTGTTGCCTAAACCTAAATAAGTTGTAGTTTTGTTGCCTAAACCTAAATGAGTTGTAGTTTTATTGTCTAAACCTAAAGAAGTTGTAGTTTTGTTGCCTAAACCTAAATAAGTTGTAGTTGTGTTTCCTAAACCTAAAGAAGTTGTAGTTATGTTGCCTTAACCTAAAGAAGTTGTAGTTTTTTTGCCTAAACCTAAAGAAGTCTTTTTGTTTGTGTTCAAAACGTAATGTTTCATTCAGTTTTACATGTTAGAATGTGTTGCTTTTAAGTCACTTTCACTTTTACAACGTAGTAGGCGTAGTAGGCCCCTAATGACCCACATCTGTGGTGTCTATAGCGACTGATAATGCCTATTTAATGTCCTGATAACAGTCGAATCGGGTGAACAGCACACTTCTCATATTCTGTATATTTCTGCAGCAACAAACTAAAATGTGATACGTAGGATTTACAGCCTATCGAGCTGTTGTTTGCTGTGAACTGGTTTTGTCGGATCAGCTTTTTCTTTTTTTGACCAATGAGAATAAAGGAAACAATCACACACGCACACACATCTCCTGAGCCCAGGATTTATGTTGATCACATCCCTCGCTTATATCATGTACCAGCGTCTCCTGACTTTAAAATCCAGTGTAGATTTATGGATAACGGCCCTTTCTTAACCTCTTGACCCGTCCAACATGCAACTCCTCCAGCAGGAGAGGCTGTGCAGTCGGGGGGAGGTGAAAACCAGATCAGGGGGAGGGGGAGCGGGGGGGAGATACAGCTGGATCATTGCATTGCCCACGGCGTTCTGCATCGATCAGAGAACAGCAGTATAAGCTATAAGCATGCTCCTGGCAAGGGAGAGTGTGGAAAAAAAACACCTGCCTGAATCTGTCAATAGGCACCTAAATTATGTTGTAGCTGCTATGAATAGACACACTCTTTAGGTTGGTTTATTGGTTTGGTTTTAGACTAGTTTTGCAGTGAGAGGAAAACAAATATCTCTAATCTGTGTAGGGAAGATATCTATCTGCTAAATACATTTTAAAAAGTAACTAAGAAGCAGTGGGCAACTCCGAGGTCTGAGAAGTGAAGTCAATGCTGAAGTGCCTTAAACTTTAATTCTTTCTACCAGCCAGCAGGGGGCGACTCCTCTGGTTGCTAAAAGAAGTCTGATTGTATAGAAGTCTATGAGAAAATGAGCCTACTTCTCTCTTGATTTATTACCTCAGTAAACATTGTAAACATGAGTTTATGGTCTCAATCACTAGTTTCAAGTCTTCTTCAATACAGCATGATGTTCATTTAGTAAATTATGGTCCCATTTAGAATCAAATAGACCATAAAGCAGGGGATGCTTTAGGGCGGGGCTACCTTGTGATTGACAGGTCGCTATAACGGCATTGTCCGCTCTGGGAGTTGTCCTAACTTTAACCCTTTCACAGTGAGTTTTCAGTTATGAAAGCTAATTATTAAATTTTGGTCGCCTAAAAATGTCTTATTCAGCGTTGGGTTGTGCTTAGCTCCACTCTCTCTTGTCAATACTGGATGCAAAAGACCAGGCTCAGAGGTAGAGCAGATCGACCATCAATGGGAAGGTTGGTGGTTCGATCCCTGGCTCCTCCGGTCACATGTTGATGCTGTGCCCTCGGGGTGTGAATGAGCCTTTAGATTAGATCCTGATGGGCAGGTTGGCATCTTGCCTGGCAGTCTCTAACGTCAGTGTGTGAATGGGTGAATGTTGACATGTAGTGTAAAGCGCTTTGAGTTGTCGGAATACTAGAAAGGCGCTGTATAAATGCAAGTCCATTTACCATTTACCATTTAACATGGCGACGACCAAAATGCCGAACTCGAGGCTTCAAAAGTCCACAAACCAATTGGTGACATCACGGTGGCTACGTCCACTTCTTATATACAGTCTGTGCTAACAAGCAAGGAAACAAATGCAACAAAATAAACACTCAACACCGACACTGAGATGAATTAACGAAACCTACAGTACATGACAACAGAACACATGGTGGGAAACTGTGGAACGACAACAAGATGCACAAAATGACAAGGGCAATTCAAATATAGTTCAGACGCAGCGGCTGATTTATAAGTTCATTATGAAAGGCTATGTTCCACATCCATCTTTGTTGCTTTGATATGCATGAACTGTTGCTCGCCTAGTTGTGCGCTTTCAATCAGAGCTCGCCGTTCCAGTATGTGGCTCGTCGGGATGTTTACAGATGGTGTCAAAGCGGAAAAAGAGAGCAAGAGAAACAGAGACAGAGAGGGAAAAGATGAGGGGTGATGGGAGAGATGTAAAACACTAAAGTGATGTTAGAGGAACAAAGAGGATTTGAACCAAATACAAATGCATCAAAGCGCCACATCAGAACATTACAACAGCCAGAGATGGAAGTAATAGAGTACTTTGTGGCCTGTTATAGCACAGATCGTCACTGAGATAAAAATAGGCAACTTGGTGAGCCTCAATACTAGTGTGAATTATCAAGCATTAAAGAAACTAATTAAATCTCTTCTATAATTGTACTGATTACATGAGCAAATCAGAAAGAAAAAGAAATCAAAGAAAAGAAAGCAAAGTAGAGCGTGAAGCACTGGCAGAAATTGGTCAAATTGTTGGTAGATTCCAGGAAGAACCATTATTTTCCATTAAGAGGAAGCTAATGGTCAACTGCTCATTTACTAATGGACCCTGCAAACACACAAACAGAGGGGGGGGGGGGATGCATCTTCATTTTGTTCCAATGCTTTTCCAACCAACCGAGTTTGAAGATGCACAAGACGCCGTTTCAACTCCCTCTAGAAGACAAATAAGCCAGGATGTTGCATTTTTGATTTACAGGCCGTAAAGGGAAGCCTCTCTGGGTGGATATATAAATATCACAGTGTGGAAAAAGGCAGCGTGAACATCGTGAGGCTTGTTACAGTTCTTGGCCAACACTCACACGAGACACAGAGAAATAAGGCAGAAAATTGCATTGCGGGGAATAAAATGTCTCTAACGTCCACAGATCTCTGCCGTCTACCTCTCTCTCTCTTTTGCTCACGCAGTGTCAAAACAGCCAATTTTCTAATCAAAGCAGTTTGCCGTGTGATTAAATATGAAATGTGATTAGATGCTGCTGAGAAAATGATGTGTTTGTGAATGCATGCCTACACACTCACACAGCATGTGAATGTTCTTGTGTACATGTGTGCTCTTTTCATCAGCAGCTGTCCTCATTGGGACAACGATCTGGAAGAGATCAATAAACAATTATGGCTGTGTGTGTGTGTGTGTGTGTGTGTGTGTGTGTGTGTGTGTGTGTGTGTGTGTGTGAGAGAGTGTGTGTGGTAAGAACTGGTCAGGGTCATGGCTGAGAGCAACAGAGCTCCACTTATCTTCTGTCTTATTTGTGTGCTCATAAATCCTGAGGCTGCTTGAAAAGTCCATCGAACTCAAATGTTTCCAGTGACGGTGATGACAAACAGAAGGTGAAGAGGAGTCAATATATCGAGTCCCTGCACGTGCCACAGTATTGATGAGTGTTGGCCGAGTGACTTGAAAACTGTAATCAATTACTCATGAAGTCTCTGCTCCTTCATTGTTATCTCAGCCAGGAGATTATGTATGTGTGTGCATCTCTGTGTCTGTCCACGGCTAATCTCGCATAGGCCTACTGCCGGACCCGTCAGCCTAATATTTATTGTGTTCATTTATGACTGTATGCTCAAGGACCTCTCGTGGTTGCAGTGATTCACACTTTTGACACAAACAACCGGCCATGGCCGCAAGTGAACTGCATCAGTTTGAACCAATTTCCGCTCCGAATTGTTCCTTGCTTGATTTGCACACCTAGGTATGACAATTGCATGTAGCGTATGTATGTATGTATGTAAGTAACTATCGTTCTTTAGCAAATGTCAAACTGAATCGAAGGGTTCGCAAGTGATCAACAACCGCTTCTGTTTGTTTCCACTACGGATTACGAAATGTTCCTCTCTTGATTTGTACGCCTAGGTAAGACAATTGCATGTATGTATGTTGTAGGCGATTTGCCCCTCAAAACGCAGACTGTTTATATGTACGTATGTATAACTATAGTTAAGCAAATGACAAACGGAACCGAGCACTGACTACAACGGAGTGCATCTCCTCATGTCTCTGGTGAAATGGCTGCAGTCCAGGTTGTCTGTGTGCAAGTGTTTTTTATGAGCGAGTTTTAATGTTGTTAATTTATGTGTTGTCTGTTACTTCTATTATAACTGTGTTGCTGCTATCTTGGCCAGGTCTCCCTTATGAAAGAGATCTTTGATCTCCGTGGGACTAACCTGGTTAAATACAGGACAATAATAAATGTGGGTAGGAGGAGAGCCAGTTAGCTGTAGCTAACAAGGCTAATACAGCTAACAGAGCTAACCGCTAACAGAACTAAACACACAGCAGGACTGACAATTGTGTTCAGAGGAAGCGTTACACAGTGAACTGCAGTTTAGCTGCCGGTGCAGACAGCTGCATGGATTAAAGAGAGAGCGTGAGACGTGTGAGTAAAAAAACGCATCAAATACACTTGTGGTCTAGACGGGGGGGCAATCGTGGTTTGTATTCATTCAATCAAATAATACAGCAGTGGTCGTTGGAGAAACAGCGGGCGGAAATCTGCACTCCACTGAGGGCACTTTTCTGGTTGTAAATGTAGACGGTTCCCCACTTCAGTGATTCAACATTTGAATAGATTTTCAGTTGGTGGCTGCAGAACACAGTCTGCGTCTCCTCCAAACATGAGTTGTCTTGTTGGCCAGCAGGTGGTCCGCTGGTATGGCGGGGTCTTCTGAGGCCTAATGAACACTGACAGGCTGGCACCTCCAGATGGAAGTGACATCAACAGCCCTCGCTTGATTTGCTTTCGTCTCCCAAGCTCATTTATCTTCTCTTTCTCACCCACTGCCTCTCCATTCATGCATTTTGTTTTACCCAAGCTGATCGCCTCGTGGTTTCAGCTTCATACTTCTAACTGCTATCTTCTAACTAAGAGAGCATAGACATTAAGCACATTTCCCAGTTTAGACTATAACTTTAAACCTGCATTGTTGTTTTCTTTTGGCGAGACAAAACCCTGGCATCACTTTATATAGTCGATAAGGCAAACTTGTTAACAAACAGTTGCCTATTTAACATCCAGCAAACACAGAGCAACATTAGCATTCATTTGGAGTTGTTGTCCTGTCCTCCTGATGAATATAAATTTAATTTTCAGTCTTCCTTTAGCTCATAGTTGTACTTAAGGCAGAAATCAGACCCAGATTGCTTTTGTTTTAAGGCAACAGTGCAAATTGAGCCACAAGGCAACCTGAAAAAGAAGAAACATGTCGGGGAATATAAAGCAGTGAGGGATATTTGCACAGTATGTCTTCCTCACCACTTTAATAGCCACTATTAGCTATTAATCTCACAATGTTCTTTCAGACTTTACACCTCCATATCCATCCTCTCTCATTCTTTAGGTTTCAGCATTTTTCGCTCTCCTCTTCCCCACCCCTCCTCCTCTTCCTCTTATCCCTCTCCCTTTCTCAAAAAAAAAAAGAAATCTGTATTTTTATTCCCCTCTAGTGGCATTACTGCACTCCCCCCCCCACCCCTCTGGGACCGCATATTAAACTCGCCTCACGATCGATCTCAGATAAACACATTATGTTCCATCTCGAGCACAAAATGCAATCCTGATCCCGCCATAATGACACGGTACACCGGGACAAAGACAAACAGGCACAGGTACAGTAAGAAAGCACGCTTCTGTTCTATCAGGAAGGTTTACCGTTCAGGTCGCATGTTGTTAACATATAGTCGGTGTATTGCTTGCAAGACCAGCACACACTGAAATAATGATGCTCATTTTGATGCCAGTCCTAGTTTCACATATTTTTATTTCTCATTTTTCCTACATCTTAGGTGACGTGGTGTAGAAGGTGCTTCATGTTAATTACCGAGCATGTGGCTTTAAAGGTTGGCCAAGAAGAGGGAGCCCTCCATCCTCAAAGCCAGCTGGAACCTTGGCGGCAGATCAAACGCTTACTGGTTGCAGACGGTGGAAACATGGCCTCAGCTCGCCAGCATTAAGTCATTCGCAAATACATGCAAACACGCAATATGTGCTCGTGTGTGTGTACGTGTGTATAATGTGCATACATGTTTGTGTGTTCGCTCAGCCGGATATGACCGTTTGACAGCTCGGTGAAGATCCCAGACTGATCTTTTGAGATATAAAATTCACTTTCATCAAAGAGAGAGTGATGTGCTTGCCATGTTGGGAGATGAGTGTGTACGTGCACGAAATCCCCGCGTCATGTCTGTGTGTTTGCAGACATGTGTGCATGTTGTTTTGGTGAAGCTGGAGGGCTGCAGCCCTGTTCCCACAGTCTGCATCCACAAAGTGCTTGATCTGAATCCAAGGTTGAGGGCTTCACGGTTGGCCATGAGGATGAAGGTCTCTGTGTCCCCAGACCCTTTCATTCATCAACATACACACACGAACTACACACAGAACAGCTGCTGATTCAAAATAGTGATGTCGTGATATACCGGTATTGGCAATAACCTCGATATTTAAAAATAAAATATTGATATTATGTTAATAATGATAATATCATGTAAATAATCCACCACCTTTTAAATCTTTTTTTATATAGGCTACAGTTATGGTTACAGACTTTCTCTCCGACTCCGTACTCTTGTATTTTGAGTGTAATTAATTTGCCAAAAAAGAGACAAAACGCACAATAAACAAAGTTTAAGGTACTACGAGGAACTTTAATTTTGTGTGTGTCCAAGCACCAGAATCCCTTTAGAAAACCTCTCAAAAAACACCTCTCCAGCAGAGCAGCGAGGCAAAGCTTTGCTCCTGGCTGGAACCAGATCTGGGTCTGTCTGTGATGGGCTGGTCGCTGCTGGAGTTTATAGGGTGAACCTGCGTGCCGTATATTGTTTTTTTGATCTGATGACAGGCATTAAGAATAACTATAGCTATAAAAAAAGCCAATCTTTCCGTCCATGACCTCAAATTTTCTATAGATATCGCAATATCGTTATCGTGAATTATTTTGGCCACGATAAACGTATATTGAAAACCTGATAGCCCTCATTCAAAATCTTTAAAATTTAGCTTTAGCTACGATTTGACTGTTCTGATCCGGATGATAACAGCCAAGTCAGAGAAAAAGAATAAATCATAAATCGAGTTCAGCAGCAGATTTATTTAAAGATGTTTTGAATTGAAGTCCTCAGAACCCCATGATAATCAATATTTCTCGCCCTTGCTGAAGGAGCTAAAACCGAGACGGTAAAAAGAGTTTGCGTTTGTGGCAGGGGGTGGGGTGGGGGGGGGGGTTGGCAAATTGAGAAAGACACAGACATTGAAATTTGAGGTGGGCTGAGACAGAAACAAGACCTCTGAGAGTCTCCTCCTCCTCCTCCTCCTCCTCCTCCTCACGGTGATACCAAACTGGACAGAGTGGATTGTGTACATGATGATGTTGAAATATAATCTGTTTACAACATGTACATTTAAGGATTACAGCATCAATACAGGACAGCAGTACACTCACTATATGAGTATTATGCATGTAATAATGATGGCACCGTACAATTCCACTTTGAAGAAAATATCCCCCCGATAACAACAATATTTGTTATCTAAGAAGCATTAATCACTGTACTTTTACTAAAAGGCCTCCATACTTCTCCCACCACTGCCAACCTCTTATTGCTAGTGTAGCCGGGCTCATCACATACAGTAACATGGCTTGTCTACCACCAGCTGATACAAAGCGGCCACAAGGTGACCCTGCTGAGGCAGCTCTTTACCTCCCGTTCCCGTCTTCAGGGATTTCGTGGTATAATGCCACAGAGCAGGCTTAATGTAAAGACCAAAGCGAGGGAGGGAGGGAGAGAGAGAGAGAGAGAAATAGTGTTACTTCACCATTTCCAGCTGCTCTTATTTGTTGCGGATTGAACCGAGGCCAGCTGTGAGAGGAAGGAGGTAATTTAAGCACCTGTGGTGGATTGAAGACCTCTTGTTTCTCTTCCATCATCCTCCCTTTTCTCCCTCTTGTGTTTATTGCTCCCTCTCCCTTTCTGTTCTATTTTCCCCGCAGTAGTTATTCCTGTCTGCCTCTCCTGCAACAATCCCCACCTCATGAGCTGAAATTATTATGTTCCCTCATATACAGCAGAAAATAAGCAAATAGAAAGTCAGTCCCAATGTGGAGGAATGCTACGCCAGAAAGATCTGCTGCTGTTGTCCACGGGTGAGGAGGGGAATAAGAAATGCTTTCAGATGACATCTTTCGCCTTTTGCCGGCTGGATTTAATCTCAAACCCAAAACTTTGCTTTCTGCTTCACTGTCTGTGTGTCAGACGAAGGAAAGGAAAGTGTGAGCAGCTGTGAGAGGCTTAAGTGACTGACACAGGGAGAGTGCTGCAGAGTGCTAACACTCTGAGGGTGATATTGAGAATGTGGGAGTATGAAAGCTAGATTGAAGGCGACTGGAGTATTACAGAAGCAAACTGACAGAGGAAGAAAGAAGAAGAAATAATTAGGCCAAGTCTGTCTCTTTTTACATTTGCCTCTTTGTCTTTTCACTTGTATGTGCTTGAGAAAGTATAGTTGTGTGTTTGTGTCTGTGCATCCTCGTTTGTGTGCCTGTATGCACATGCATGCCTAATCAGAATCAGAATCCGGTTTATTGCCAAGTAGATGTTCACATACAAGGAATTTGCTTTGGTGTATTAATATAAACATGATAAGAGAAAATGTTATTAAAAATAAAAGTACAAAAATCAGGAGACATACATTTAGAATAGAAGAAAATACAATAAAAATACAAATAAATACTATAAAAACATGTTCAATATATCTGAATTAAGCTGTATAGAAAAAAATGTAAATGAAAATATGAAAAAAATACTATAAAATAAGTACAATATCTGAATTGAAATGAAAGCTGTATAGAATAAAAATACAATGAAAATATGAAAGAAAATACTATACAATATGTTCAATATCTGAATTCAAATGAAACAGCTGTGCAGTGTTTAGAAGAGGTAAGTAAGCCTGCACATGATTAATGATGAATGCAATCTGCATTTACAGAGCAAAGTCTTTTAAATATAATATTCCAGAGGATAAATTATGTATTCTCCTCAATTGTGCCCAAATCCTTTCAGGAAAGGAACCTTCAAATATGGATTAAGGCTTTAAAAGGAATACAAAGACAGATTAGGCTTTACGGCCCATTCACAGAAGAAAAAAGGAGATAATACAGATTATATTGCATGCACTAGAAAATAAGAGTTTTATTGCATTTCATAAGCATGTGCTATATTTTAGTCGCCTTTATATATGCATAATTCACATTCCGTCTAGAAGTTAGAGAAGTAAATGATTAGGTCCATGCGTCATCTCTGCCAGACAGCACCCATCTGTGCTTCGATGGGTAACATTACACTAGTGAGTGTGTGTCAGTGGAGGCTGGTGTGTCTGTATTTGTGCAAGAGCGAGAAAGAAAGAGCAAAAGAAAGGGACAGCGGGAGGGAACATACTGCCAGTGAGCATGCACAGCTTGAGTATATATATATATATATATATTTTATTTTTTATTTTTTACAGGTTCCCCTTATTGGGGAAGATAGTCTGGATGCTGCTGGGTGTAAGGCGTGTCATTAAAAGTTTCGCAGGCACACTGGATAGCTGTCAGAGCCCATGCCAATTAGTGCCACTTTAGGTGTCAGTCTGGTAGGCAGGAGAGACGAGAGGCGAGGAAGCTGAGAGGAGCACCATGAGAACCCTGCTGACTGAGCCTTCCTGCTCAGCTGAGCATCCTACAAAGCGCCGGCTCGGCTTGATACAAATAGAAGTAGAAGCCTTTGTTTCATCCACATGGCAAATTCAATTTTCATTCACATAGGCTATATGTATACGTCTGAGAGGAGAGGACACCCCATTACGTCAAATCCTCTCCAGCTATGAATTGCTGCTCTTTTCTACCTGGTGAGCACTCAGTTTAGGAGCAAAAGCATTACTAAAAACATCCAAGAGTCAGGAAAGACACTCAGCTTTGACATCCGTTTTCAATTGTCTTGCTCTGTTAAAGGCACCCTGTGGAGCTTTTAACCTCTAGTTGTGCTGCAGAGAGATGTTTTGATGAGCCTTTATTGTTTGTACTCTGCTTTACTACTATGTGCACGTCACAAGCATGGGGGGCGACATAAAACCCATTTGTGCAGGAAGCTGTTGTAATAATGTGCTGTAAAAGGTTGCAGCCCACCAATAAAATAGGAGAGAAGAGAAAACAATGTTAAGATATTCAGGAAAAGGCTTTGGAAATGTTTTATTACACCTTCAGGGGAAACTAAATGTATTTAGGTGAGAAACAATTGTGATCAAACTTTCTTTGTTTACAACGAAGTGGTACCATGTGGTATCTTTAATCTGTTTTAATCTGTTAAAAGGACAGATGAGTCACAGAGAGGATTATACCAGTAACAAAAGCAAGGGTAATATCCAGGGCTGTCAATCAATTCAAATATTTAATCATGATTAATGACATGATTGTCCATAGTTAATCACGATTCATCACAAATTAATCACACATTTTTTGATCTGTTCAAAATGTACCTTAAAGGGAGATTTGTCAAGTATTTAATGCTCTTATCGACATGCGTTATTTAACCTCCTTCTAAACCAGCCAGCTTTGACAGCCCTAGTAATAACTCAACTTTTACTTTATACCGTATACCGAGCTACCGGTATGTTCCTATACCCAGGAAAATATGCCTATAAAATCAAATACCAAACCAAATACTATTCAGAACGATACAAAACAAAACGCAGAGCAAGACAATGTATCACTGACACACTCACATTAATAAAATATCTTAATACCTTTCGTTGACATGGAAAGCACTGACATTTAATGCAAAATCAATACAAACACAGCTTCTCGAGCTGTTAAAACACTCATCATAAATATTAGCTCGCTTGTTTTGAAAATGAATGCAAAGGGTAGCCGTGCTGGGAGAGGAAGAGGAGGGGTGAGGGTAAAAAAGATATCAGAGCAGAATGAGTAATGGCAGGGAGGACAAACATGTTGGAGTTAGACCATGGGGTCAAGGATTGTTGATAATGATGGTGGACAGACAGACAGACAGCAGCCTAACCTTTTAAAAGAAGGGTAGTATGAGTGTTAATAGTGCTGCAGTACTCATTAAATACAATATGAGCTGTTGAATGCACAAGAGTAAACTGTGGTTTCCCACTATTGCACTCCTCTGGACGTTGTACAGAAGTGAAGTATCAGCAGGGTCACGGAGACTCGAGGGGAAAACGTTCTCAAACAGTGCAGCAGACAACAGCAGCAGCCGTAGGGCAATCCACACTCCAGCCACAGTATCGACACACGGTCTAAATGCTATAGTGAAACCTAACTGTGTACTGACATCCATTATGTATATCTCACCTATTCATATTCAGGGCCATGCACTGGACATTATAATACAGTCCATGCCCCTAGACAGTTTGCTAATCCTTTGAGAGGCTGGAAGTTATTGATTTTATTACTGGATTTACTGAAACATTGTTAATGTGTAGGTGTTGCATAAGCACTGGTATTAGTGTCCCAAACTTGTGTCCAAACACTCAAATCTATTCATTTTAAAAGTGTGTGTGTATTTTTTGCAACACTAGCGCTGTGTGCTGTCAGTCTGTCGTCTGGTCATTAGGTCCGATTTTCCGACATTGTGTCTGATGGATTTTCATGAAACTTTGTACAGACATTCACGGTCCCCGGAGCTCGGAGCATGAATCCTAGTGGCTTCGGTGATTCTCCGACTTGGCTTGATTTAGCTCCATCATCAAGTCAATATTTTAATCTAACCAATACATTTGGTTTATGAACAAATACCAGCAAAATAACGTCATTCTCATCAGCTGCACTTTGTGTTTAGCTGCAATTAGCAAATGTCAGCATGTTAACACGCTTTGGGGCGGCAGTAGCTCAGTCTATGGGGACTTAGACCCACAAACTGCTCCCCGGGCGCTACATAGTAGCTGCCTACTGCTCCTAATACTCAGATAGGTTAAATGCTGTGTGCTGTGCTGTGTACAATACAATGTGTGACAATAAAAAGAAGTTGATTTACATGTAAACTTAGATGGTGAACATGGTAAAAATTAAACCTGCTAAATATCAGATGCAGGAGAGTGCTGGCGAGCTAGCCAGATGTATGGAGGACCGAGATAGCTGGAAAGCCCGTCTGAGGACGACCCAATGCTATCAATTCCGATAGTTGTATTATCACTCTTTTACATCCACTGCTATTGATTTTTGTTATTAGTCCTACTTGTATTAGTTATTACAGCTGCTAGGCTATTATTGTGGTTGCTCTCTCTCTGTCTCTCTGTCTCTCTCTGTGTCTCTCTCTCTCTCTCTCTCTCTCTCTCTCTCTCTCTCTCTCTCTCTCTCTCAACCCAACCCAACCGGTCGTGGCAGATGGCCGCCCACCCAGAGCTCGGTTCTGCTCTAGGTTTCTACCCGTTAAACGGGGAGTTTTTCCTGGCCACAGCGCGTTGTAATGCTCTTGGTGGGATCTCTAGTTGGGTCTCTAATCTATAGAGTACGGTCTAGACCTGCTCTATATATAAAGTGTCTCGAGATAACTTCTGTAATGATTTGACGCTATATAAAAATAGTTATGTTAAATAAGTTAGCATTGTCATTGTGAGCCTGTTAGCATGCTGGCATTAGCATTTATCTCAAAGTATTGCGGTCTCTACGTACAGCCTCACAGAGCCACTAGCATGGCTGCAGACTCTTAATCTACCTCTTTAATCAGAGGTGCTGACAAACAGTGGGCGATCTGTCATTGTTTAACTGGGGAGATGGACCTAGTTGGTTTTGTTTAGTTCATCCGTGACTAGCAAACCGCCCCATAAACCACTGTTTTGGTTCTGTATTCTTTGGCTGGGACTCAGAGAAGAAGTCCCAAAAACAACTCTGTCTGCTACTTCAGCACCACGGACAGCACCATGGATTCATCAAAACACAGCACAGTCAGGCTACTGATATTTCAGAGCCGTGGTCGGGGCCATAGATTCAACCTCAGTCAGATAAAGGATCAATGAGTCAGGCAGACTAGACGAACATATTCAACTAAACAACCCCTCTGTCCCTGCACTCGCTCTGCTACTAGGGGATGGAGAGGGGGATGGCAGGTAAAAAAGAGGGATGCATTTTGGTCATTCTGCTATAAAGGAGGATGACATCCCCCCCAAATCGCCTACTGATGACAAATATTTCGACGTGTAGATTGAAAATTGTAATTTTGAATTTTTGATTTGTTATCTTTTATATTAAAGGTCTCAGGTTTTTGTAAAAATGTAGTCTTTTTTTATTATAAAGCAGGTTTAAGTGATATAGAAATACTGTGAAAGTATCGAGATGCTCAATCCACAGTGAAATACACACAGCCCGTATTCAGAAACTGTTTTTGAAACAAGCTGTCAGGATTTCTGTCCATTTGTGATGTCACAAATTCACAGTTTTAAACGTACACGTTCTAAATGTGTCCCAGTTTATTTCCGGTTGCAGTGCATGTGAATGAATCAGCTGACAGGAAGTAAACGGAGCGTTTCAGACAGAAGAAAAATACAGGCATATTCAGGCAGACAGTATGAGGAAAATAAAGTTTTTTTTTAACATTAAAGCATGTAAACATGTTCTAATAGAAACATAAAATACAAGTGTGAACCTAAAATTAGCATGATGTGGGACCTTTAAGTATTTTGAAACTAATGTATTATTTCAGATATTGTGAACAATTCAGAAGAATGGGAAAAAAAACTGAATATTAAAAATGTAAGACAGTGGTTTCCATGGTTTTCACAGGGCATAGCAAACTGTAAGACAACTGTAGATGGTGTGTGTGTTTGTGTGTGTGTGTGTGTGTGTGTGTGTGTGTGTGTGTGTGTGTGTGTGTGTGTGTGTGTGTGTGTGTGTGTTTGTATCATTTGACTCATATTCTCAAAACCAAAAGCTTTTGAATTCTTTTTTTATTTACAGTATTAATCATTTGGGTTTCAGTTTCAGAGAAATGTGTGGAAATTCACTGAATCTCACCAAGAACTTGCATCAACAGATGCTACCACAGAGCACAATCAATTACACACAGGTTGCTCCCAGAGTATCGACGGAAAAAAAATCGTCTCCGAGTGATGAAAGGTTACGGAGCCGAGACACTACTGGAATCAATTCAGCGTCGTCTTTGTTCCAATTATGTCGAGCCTTGTGGAGGTGTCACACAGATTTGTCCACAGGCTGTGTTAGTTAATTTATACTGTACATTTGGTGATACGATAAGAGACAAACTGAAACTGTGAGCGGTCTCATTAATTAAAATGCTATCCAGCTGTCAGCTTCCCTCAGAAAAGTTTCTTTCTTCAATACGTTGCGAGTATACCGAAACAATTAAACACAAAGCACGAGGCGCTCTTCTGTTGTCTGTGCTGTTTGCTATTTCTTCTTTTCATTAATGATCTCATCTGTATGTCTCAAATATCCTTATTTGTAGTGTGGTTTTCATCCACTAGCTTTTTATCTCCACAGGTTAGCAAGAGAAATGTGCTTACAAAATTGAAACTGATGTTTGATTATACATCTTGTTAAAACTAGCCAATGAGCTATCAGGTGTTTTTAGACATGCTAGCGGCATGGCTCGTTGGATGACAATGTTAGTCCATCTGCCACTTCGGTCCCTCCTGAAATATCTCAACTAGGGCTGCCAATCGGTTAAAATATTTAATCCTGATTAATCGCAAATTAATCACACATTTTTTATCTGTTCAAAATGTATCTTTAAAGGAGATTTGTCAAGTAATTCATACTCTTATCAACATATGAGTGGTCAAATATGCTGCTTTATGAAAATGTATGTATATATTTATTATTGGAAATCAATTAACAGCACAAAACAATGACAGATATCATCCAGAAACCCTCACAGGTACTGCATTTAGCATAAACAATATCCTCAAATCATATCCTCAGTGTGCTGACTTATGACTTGCCCCAAACTGCATGTGATTATCATAAAGTGGTCATGTCTGTAAAGGGGAGACTCGTGGGTACCCATAGAACCCATTTTCATTCACATATCTGGAGGTCAGAGGTCAAGGGACCCCTTTGAAAATGGCCATTCCAGATTTTGCTTTTTGGAGCGTTATTTAACCCCCTTCACAACCAGCTAGTATGACATGGTTGGTACCGATGGATTCTTTAGGTTTTCTAGTTTCATATGATTCCAGTATCTTCACTCCAGCTTTAAAACTGAGCCCTTGAATCCAACTGACTTTGGTGATCCCCTGACTTCTCCTCTAGCGCCGGGATTGACATTTATTGTTTTTAATGAAATGTCTCTCTCTGAAACGAAACAACTATTGGATGGATTGAGATGGAATTTGTTATAGCCCTTCAGGATATAATGAATTGTGATAACTTTAATCCCTTGACTTGTTTTCTAGCGCCACCAATTCAATTTCTTTTACATTTTTTTTATCCAATACTTTGGTTCATGACCAAATAACCGCAAAACTCTGACATTCCCAACAGCCTTAGCTGTAGTAGTGCTATAGCAAATGTTAGCATTGCCATTGTGTAACTCAAAAGAACCGCAGCACAAAAGCAGAGCCGTTAACATGGCTGTAGACTCTTGTTACCGCCGCCAAGGCCAAAGGCCTAGGAAGGAGGTTATGTTTTCACCGGCGTTGGTTTGTTTGTCCGTTTGGAGGATTACTCCAAATGTCCGCAATCTGAATGAAATTTTTTGGAGGGGTGGGGTGTGGCACAATGGACAATCCATTCGATTTTGGT
>CAKALU010065405.1:0-18054 GCA_916700995.1 Hozukius guyotensis
TGAATGTACAGTGGACGTTTGGGCAGAAATAACTGCTGCAGCTCCTCCAGACCAACAGAGGTTTCCCGTGTCTTGTGAAGTGACGGGGCTCTGCAGAGAGAAACCTTGTCGTCTCGTTACCGACCGGGTGCCGGTGTCTCCCTGTTCACTCCGGCTGCGGGCGGAGGGAGACGAGTTTCTCGCTGCAGAGCCCCGCTGCCTCAGCCTGCGCTGAGGCAGGAGAAGCAAACACAGTATCAGCATTGATTCATGGAGAGACCTTCGTCTGGTCAGCTAACATTACTGCCAAGCAGCTGAAATATAGAGTGATATTGTGCTTTTAGCTGACGTGTGTCGCCTCACTGTTTTGACCGATGCTCGTTCATGTATATTTAGAGCGAGCAAGCGCAAACCCGACGCTGACTTTCGTTGATTTCACGGCCACAGGTGTCGCTGTTAACAAGCATTTCTGAAAGTTACAAATAGTCCCTTTAACTTTAAACAGTTTTTCTCATAAATTTACGACTTTATTCTTGGAAATTCCGAGTAAGTTTAAATAGTTAGCTAAAAGTCAGCTAAAAGTAATGGATAAACAGTTTTTCTCATAAATTTACCACTTTAATCTTGGGAGTTTTTTCTCAGAATATTACCACGTCTCCAGGCTCCGTCATTTTATTTTATTTTATGGCCCTAATACGCCGTCGTACATGACGGACACACCATGCATGTGGAGGAATCCAAAGTTTAACAGACCTGCCATGGACGATATTTGGAGGAGAGGTTTATGTAGTTTGTTTGTTTAATCCGCGAAAAAATGGTTGATTCTATAAACACAGTCACGTAGCCGTGGTATACGTGTTTCACACTGGTCCTTATTCACCTCTTCTAGTATTTTCTGAACACCTTGTGGTGCATCACTGTTTATGTGCACCTACCTGCATCTGGTCAGGCTTGATGATGAAAGCATCTCCCTGCAGGAAAACAACAGGATTTCATCATCAACAGGTTTTAAACTTTAACTTCAGACTTTAACAGGTTGAGCAGGGCGTGGATCGCCCAGTTTAATCCCCTGGATGTTTTATTAAGACCATAAACGATGTAATTTACTGGAATAACATGACTTAACACCCTAACAAAAGGACATTTTACAAGACTGCTTGTGCAATCAGATACAAATCAAAACCCACCCACTGATATCAACGAGCAATAAAAGATCTTATCAGATTTATTATCATTTTGACACCGTTTATCATTTCATGTGAAGAAGCTCTTACAAAGGCCATGTTCATCCTGGTGGCCTGAAGCGTCCAGCGGGAACCCTGAAACACAGACAACGTGGTTCAGATTCACTGTTAGCTCAGCATGATGCACCTTTAACCTCAGCAGACTCAGAACAATAATAAATCGTTTTAAATAAAGAGTTCAGGAGGAAAGTTTGAGGTTTCCTATAATCAGACGGTTGTGTTGCGTTGTGTTGCGTGTTGGCCAGACGAGGAGATAACAGGTAGTTATGGGATTTTATAGAAGCGCTATGACACTAGACCTTGACCTCCTGCTGACTAACGGCTTCATTCAGTCAAATCAAAAGTTATGACAACTTATTTCTATTTATCCAAAGTACAGATTGTTTGCTGATCTCTCCATACCAGAAAATACTAAATAAAGTGTACTTATACTTCGTATACTCGCTCACTTATGTGATTATAGCATGATCACATTAGGGCTGTCATAATGTCAGATGTTCACTACACGGTTATCACGGCCAAAAGAATTCACAATAACAATATTATCGCAATATCTATAGATTAATTAATTAATTTATATTGTCACAGTTAACGCGATAATAACGTGTTAACGCACAGATTTCTTTAACTCATTAATGCAACTTGTGATTTTTAAGTTGTAGCGGCTCAGTTTTAAAGCTGGAGTGAAGAGACAATAAAAAGTCTGAAAAAATCTGAAAAATCACCAAAAAGTGTCCTAAAAATGTCCGAAGATAAGTCCGATCCTGGTATCATAGTAAACTATAAACCTGATGAATCCATCGGTACCAACCATGTCATACTAGCTGGTCATGAAGGAGGTTAAATAACGCTCCAAACTTACACTAAATTCTGGCGAGGAAAAACTGTCATGTCCATTTTCAAAGGGGTCCCTTGACCTCTGACCTCCAGATGTGTGAATGTAAATGGGTTCTATGGGTACCCACGAGTCTCCCCTTTACAGACATGCCCACTTTATGATAATCACATGCAGTTTGGGGCAAGTCATAGTCAAGTCAGCACACTGACACACTGACAGCTGTTGTTGCCTGTTGGGCTGCAGTTTGACGTGTTATGATTGGAGCATATTGTTTTATGCTAAATGCAGTACCTGTGAGGGTTTCTGGATCAATATCTGTCATTGATTTGAACAGATAGAAATGTGTGATTAATGTGTTATGCGTCTGACTTTCTTTACTGGGACCAGTAACTTCCTGGAGTCTCCACTGGTTGCCTGGCAACTTGCTCCAGAGGTTAAAAATAGGAGGTCTTGTTGTGACGGGTCATATTAAGACGTACCTGCTGATCAAACAGAGCCCAGAACATCGGCAGCGGGATGTAGAGCACCAGAACCCGCAGAACCATCTTAATCTCATGGATCAGACGCTTCTGTTAACACACAGACGGGACGGGTTAGTCATGTGGCACGTGAATATGTGTCATCCTCAGAAAAACACTCTTTGTTGCATGGAAGAGTTACCGAGTACTTGTCCTCAGCCCAGTCCAACCAGTGCGTCCTCTGAGGGTCAAACTTCGCCCTCTTCCAGCGGTTTTTGATGGCAAACTGAAAACCAGAAGTGAACAGCTCAGACAGAAGCAGAAGAAATGTGTGAACGTTTATTACACAACAAAATGTTTCTGGACAGTGAACAGCAGAGAATAAATCCATTTGCACTTTAATAAAATGGTCTGATCCGGCTGTGGGAGGCCGGGGAGATGATGATGACTCACCCCGATGCAATTGCAGACTTCCATCAGGATGTTTCCCTGGGGAGGATTCCTCTTGTACAGAACGCTGCCAGAGATGAACACAACTGCACGAAGATGGATGAAGAGTTACGGCCGAACACGGAGGGGGGAAGCAAACAGTTTATGTTGGAAACGGCTCGCCTGATACCAGAAATACCGACACGCTCGTATCTATGGAGTTACTTTAGTGTCTTTATTATGTCAAACAGAGAGCAGAACTATCAACGCTGTAATCACAAAATGGTTTTATAGCAAGTAAAATTAATTTGTGATTAAAAATGTATTAATGCAAATCAAAAAGTTTTGTTTGCGAATCCCAAAGTTTTGTTTGTGAATCCCAAAGTTTTGTTTGTGAATCCCAAAGTTTTGTTTGTGAATCCCAAAGTTTTGTTTGCGATTTTAAATATTTTGTTTGTGAATCAAAAAGTTTTGTTTGCTAATCCCAAAAATTTGCTTGCAAATACAAAAATGTTGTAGATAATTTGTGATTACAAATGTATTAATGCAAATACAATATTTTTGTTCGCAAATCACAAAATTTTATTTATGAATCAAAACGTTTTGTTTGTGCATCCAAAAGTTTTGTTTGTGCATCCAAAGGTCCCTCCCACGAGATTCAGCTCAACAACATTAATACATTTTACTTGCAATAAATCATTTTTTGATTGCTAAAGTTCTGCTCTCAATCATATTCTGTTTGATTGCATAATAAAGTCACAAAAGTACCTCCATACATATCAGCTATATATTTATTTCCGAACCAACACGAGAAGAATCTGACAGAATGGTTTAACAAGCCGCTGAGAGAGGACATAGTAAACCTCTCTGGTTTAACATGTCCTCTTCCAGTGGCTTGTTAAGAGCCATAAATTCCTTCCTGTTGTAAACAAGCTTCAGGCCTCGAACACTCTGCTCCCCCCCCCGTCCCCCGTCCTCACTGCGATCTGTCCGCGGCCCCTCCGCTAATAAAATCACAGCTTGTTTTCACAGCGAGCGGTCGGCCGAGCGTGAATCCCGGGAGGATCAGTGAGGACTCGGCGGCAGAGACAACGGACTGTCAGGACGTATGAGGACGGACCGCCGAGATCAAGAGGAAGACCAGCCCGTCTAAAGCTGGACTTCATACAGACATGCAGACGGCAGCCTGAACCGAGCTCAGGTTCTGAAATGTGACCGTTAATCTGGACACTAATATTACATTATTTATATTTATGGCCTTTCTCAACACTAATGTGCTTTAGTGGCAGATTTGTCTTCCTTACAGCTGCTTGCATTCACACTGACGAGCTTCAGCAATCAGTTCCTGACCGTTGAGCAGCTTCAGCAGCTACAACAAGAGTTTAATAATAAGAGTTTAATAAGAAGACTTTAATAAGAAGAGTTTAATAAGAAGAGTTTAATAAGAAGAGTTTAATAAGAAGAGTTTAATAACCTTGAACCAAAACACTGATGAGAAAGAGACAGAGCTCCACTGATGCTGATATCATCATTATCAATACATATTTTGACAGATAAGTATGTAATAAGTTAAGTACAAAAAAATGTTTTATAGGCTGTATTTTGACCTTTATATGCGTCTCTATGACAACGGAGAAAATTCCATCTGCTGATGAAGACAGTGTGATACAGTTGAAAGTTCAGGAGGGAGCTGTGCAAACTCTGAGAAACGTCCTAAAGTGACGTCACTCTAAGTTTAAAAATGAAACTTAGAAAGAAGTGAGACGTCTGTCGCCCGCTGCTCATCTCTGTTTGGGGCTAGCAGCCACTACTAGCATAACACACAACTGTTGGCAGACAAGTTGCATTCTGGGTAATGTAGGATGATGTCACAGGTGGATGGAGAGACTCACCTAAAGCCACAATCATCAGAACTGCAGGAACCCCGAAGGCCAGAGCGTAGCAGTCGCCACCGAAGCACTGAACATCACCTGCAGGAGGACGTACAGCGTTAACGCAGTGATGTCACACAGCAATGTCACACAGTGATGTCACGCAGTGATGTCACGCAGTGATGTCACGCAGCGATGTCACACAGCGATGTCACTCAGCGATGTCACGCAGCGATGTCACTTAGTGATGTCACACAGTGATGTCACAGTGATATCACACAGTGATGTCACACAGCGATGTCACACAGTGATGTCACACAGCGATGTCACTCAGTGATGTCACACAGTGATGTCACAGTGATGTCACACAGTGATGTCACAGTGATGTCACACAGTGATGTCACACAGTGATGTCACACAGCGATGTCACACAGCGATGTCACACAGTGATGTCACACAGCGATGTCACTCAGCGATGTCACACATTGATGTCACACAGTGATGTCACACAGTGATGTCACAGTGATATCACACAGTGATGTCACACAGTGATGTCACACAGTGATGTCACACAGCGATGTCACAGTGATGTCACACAGTGATGTCACACAGTGATGTCACACAGCGATGTCACTCAGTGATGTCACACATTGATGTCACACAGTGATATCACACAGTGATGTCACAGTGATATCACACAGTGATGTCACACAGTGATGTCACACAGTGATGTCACACAGTGATGTCACACAGTGATGTCACACAGTGATGTCACACAGTGATGTCGCCACACTGGGTTTATAACATGAAGGTTAATACTTCTCAGTACGGGCGTGATCACGGTGGACAGGAGGCTCCCGGCGTTGATAGACATGTAGAAAATGGAGAAGAATTTCTGCCTCTCGCTGACCTGGAGGTGATCAATGAGATAATCAGGACACACTTCATTTGATCATTACGTCCCCGTTAAGGTTTCTAGTGTTGTAAACACTGTGATTACTGTGTAAAGCTAAATATATAATATATATAATAATATAATGGATACCGTCCAATTCTAGCACTTTAGGATTTTGTGTGACCCCATTTAGTTTGATAATCCAAAGTTTTGATTGCTAATCCAAAAGTCCACCCACGAGATTCAGCTTAACAGCAAGCAAAACTGTTGGATTCACATTAATTTATTATATTATATTATATTATATTATATTATATTATATTATATTATATTTGTAATCACAAATGTATTTTACTTGCATCAAAACATTTTTTGATTGCAGTGTGGAAAGTCTTTCAAACCTCTTCTGTCTGATCGTATAATAATACGGACACAAAAGTAACTCCATATTTTATACAAACAGAATACGTTTTCTTGTCTTCAGACTAAAGAGGAAGTGCGGCGATGCGGTGACTCACATTCTCCTCGTCAAACTGGTCTCCGCCAAACGCCGCCACGCAGGGTTTGATTCCTCCGGTGCCGAAAGCGATGAGGATCAGACCCGCCATGGACAGACCGCTGCAACACACACACACACATGACACACACACTTTGACCTATATATATATATATATGCATTAACATATTAACATATTAATATTATTAAAATAAGTAGGAGCAAATCCTCAATTAATTTTCTGTCGATCCATTAATGTTCCAGCTGTATTTTCATGTGTTTTGTGTGCAGAAGTAAAGTAACTAAAGCTGTCAGATAAATGTAGTGTAGTAAAAAGTACAATATTCACCTCTGAGATGTAGTAAAGAACAAATACCTCAGATTTGTACTTAAAGGACCAGTGTGTTAGTAAACTTAGAATGAGGCGTTTATATCTCCATAGGGAGCGGGTCCTCTCCACGCCGTCCTCCATGTTTCTACAGGAGCCCAGAACGGACAAACCAAACTCTGACTCTAGAGAGAGCCTTTCACCGTAGTTCTCCGACAAGCCGGTAAAACTCTGCTAACGTGAGCTGCAGAGTGTTAAACCGTGGTACCGCCAGCCGCCGCCTGACTTCCTGTTGCTCAGGAATCAGGATCAGGATGCGGAGAAACGCAAATGACGAGGAGCGACGACAAGGTAGAGCAGGATGATGAGACACAGACAGGTGGAACAAATCAGACAATCACAAAGGTAGGAAGTAAAAACCAAACAAGACACAAGAGGAGTGAACCTATCAAAATAAAACAGGAAACGAATGTGAAGTGACTTCAGGAAACAAACTAAAAGCCGCTGAGAGGTTGAGGTCGGAACCGGTTCGCTTGTCCGTCCGACGTGCTACCAAAATGATACCCTGAGATTCATAAAATACGACGAACAAAATCTGATTTAATGAAAAAATGATCAACTAACGTGCACAAAATCTGGATAATCAACAAAAACCCCAAAACCTAGAAACCAGAATCCTTCAGGTAAATCAGAACCATTACAAGCCACTAAAAGATGCAACACAAGAAAGTCCAAAGGCCTCTGGGAACACAGCCGGACCGTGACAGTAAGGATGACCTCTGAGCGAGGCCAACGGTTTAGCACTCGGTGGCTCACGTTACCTCAGTCTCGTAAAGAGAGGAGTGAGTGGAGGGGGACTCAGTTGGTTGCAATCTGCAACCACACCACTAGATGCCACCAAATCTTACACACTGTCCCTTTAAGAACAGTACTTCAGTAAATGGACTTACACCTCTGAATATCTCTGATATGTTGATCAACTCAAAGTGAAAGAAAATGTAAATTCAGCTGTTGATAACTCACATGTGCACGCTGCTGCTTCCCACCGTGGGGATGGCTCCGACCGACTTGACCACATGTCCGATGACGTAGACGATGGACAGGTAGATGATGGTCCTGTTGAGAGACGTCATTCAGAGCTGCTCTGTTATTACCATCAGTGACTCACCTTCACTAACAGCTGCTGTTACACCATCTAACCACAGCTCCAGCTGCTGTTACAACATCTAACCACAGCTCTTAAAGGTTAAAGAGCTGAAACACTGCAGACTGATGGTTTCCAGTCAGGTGTGTGAGAGGACGACTCTATATCTGAATCATGTATCCTTCATGCTTTCAGCTTGTAGAAAGTCCTCTTTACTAACAGATGTTATTTTGTTTAGTTTTCTCATATTTTACTGGTACTTTTTGGAAAGTTTTTCCCGCATTTTTCGGATATTTTTCAATATTTTTTTAACATATTTTACTAATAATTTTCGGACATTTTTGTTTAGATTTCACATATTCTACTGGTATTTTTTGGATATTTTTCAGACATTTTTCCCATATTTTTTGGAAAGTTTTCACGCATTTTTCGGATATATTTCGATATTTTTTCACATATTTTACTAATAATTTTTCAGATATTTTTACACATATGTCTGAATGGTGTTTCATGCTTTCAGCTTGAAGAAAGTCCTCTTTACTAATAGATGTTATTTTGTTTAGTTTTCACATATTTTATTTAATATTTTATATATATTTAATATTTTTCAGTCATTTTTCGGATACTTTACACATTTTTCGGACACACAAAAAACCTATTGAAAAATATCTGAAATATTTTTCAATAGGTTTTTTTTTAACATATTTTGCTAATAAGTTTTTGAAATTTTTGGGATATTTTTCACATATTTTACTGTGTTTGTGTTTTTGTGTGACTTTCTGATCTCAACTAACGTGGCGTCCACAGCAGCACATCGCTTAGCTTCCTGCTGGTGCTCTGGTCTGCTTCTCCACACTGGGCCATCTAAGTTACTGTATAAATACACTGACTATAAGGATGTATATATACTGTATTAATACACTGACTATAAGGACGTATATATATATATATATATATATACTGTACATGTAGCAGCGTCATCATGCAGAAACCTACGTCAGGTCATGTGGGGACTCACTTGAACTTGCCGAGCCAGGAGTCGGCGATGAGAGCTCCCAGTATGGGTGTGAAGTAGCAGAGGCTGCTGAAGGCGTGGTAGACGGCGGTGGACAGGTCTTTGTCCCAGTGCAGGTAGGTGACGAAGTAGAGCGTGAGCACCGCTGTGAACACACACACACACACACATTAACATGAGGCAGGAGCTCAGAGGACGGATAGTCCACATGTAAGGTCCAAATACCTCCAACATGAATAAATGACTCGATAAATAAATAAATAAATGTCATTAAATGTAGAAACATAATAATAAAAATAAATGTAGACATTAATGAATTGATAAAATGTGACATAAATTTATATTTCTGTTTTAATTTGCTTCTTTATTTATTTATCTTTGTATAAATTCCCTTATTTATTTACTCCTCTGTTTAATTTTCCCTTTTATTTATTTATGAATTTAATTTTATATATCAAATTTATGCATTTATTATTTATTGATTTATTGATTTTTTATTTAACTGTGTCTCTGACCCCATGATGACACAGAGTGAGGCAGAAATGTATAAACAAATGTGTAAAGAAAAGAATACATAAATAAATAAGTTTGGGGAAATAAATAAGGGATGAGATGCAAAGGGAAAAGTGTGCCAAAATAAAAAATAAATTAATAAATATATAAATAAATATGTCATTCAATGTAGCAAAAATAATATTAAAAATAAATGAAGCCATTAATTAATTGATAAAATGTGACATAAATTGATATTAATTTAATTAATTCCCTTATTTATTTACTCTTCTGCTTAATTTTCCATTTTATATATTTATGTATTTATTTTATTAGTTTTTAAATGTATTTATTTATTTTTGCACTATTTTTTATTTATTTTTAAATATATATTTATTTATAAAGTGTATGTCAGTCGCTGGTAATCAAACATAACCTCTGTCCGGTCAGAGGGTCATTACAAAGTCTTTCTGTTCAGCGGTGGTTTAGATGTTTTATGACAATTTCTGTCATAAAAAAACAACGTATTTTATATTTTTTGTGTATGAACACTGACATCTGTGGTTACTGTCGACATTTTTCAGGGTGTAGCGAGAAAATCATAAAATCCTCTTATTTCTTAAAAGATGTTTTTATATCAATATTTACAACGATGCACAGAGCTTGATGAAAATTAATTTAAATGTCTTTAAAATATTATAGAAAATAAAAAAGTGACCATTGAACACCCATATATAAATCAATATTAGTAATCATTTATGACCGATCTGCTAAATGAATAGGGACACTAGTTCTCACAACTACTTTTCCTCCTGTACTTCCCTGCAATAAATCAGCATCAATCCTAATCTTTATTTATTTATATTTATTTATTTATTTATATATATATATATATATATATTTATTTATTTTTATTTATTTATTTATTATATTTTCTCTTTTTTTTTTTTTAATCATCATTTATATTACACTACATATATTGTGGTGTATAATGATATTTTAAATTTTGTTTTATGTAAATTGAGATAAAAAAATTAATTAAATTAAATCACATTAATTTAATTTAATTTAATTCAATTTAAATTTAAATAAATTAAAATTGTTAGCTAAATTTAAATTAAATTAATTTAATAAATGTAGCCATTAATTTATTGATAAAATGTGACAAGTTTTCCCTTTTATTTATTTATTTATTTATCTTATCTTCATTTTATTTTTGCATTTCTTTTATATTTATGTATTTATGCATTCCTTTATATATATATATGTGTGTGTATGAAGTGATTGAAGTAATGTGACAGACAGACATGTGAGTCTAAGTGAGGTCATGTGAGGAGAAGACAGAGACCTCGTCTGTCCCCTATAGACTCTATGTCTACGTTATATAGCTCCCATTAACTCTGTTAACCACGTTAACAGGCGGAGCATCACTTCCTTTGAGCCTTCAGTCTCAGTTGAAGAGCGTGAAGCTGCTCTGAGTGAACGCAGACCGCCGTCCTCCAGGAGGATCTGTTCTGGACCACCACATGTTGAGCAGACAGGAAGTGTTCATACCTTTCATGCCATAGTAGGAGAAGCGTTCACAGAACTCGTTCACCACGATGAAGCAGATGCTGGCCGGGTAGTTGGTCCCACAGAGTTTCTGGAAGACGTTCAACAACACGCAGGATGAGTTATTAATCATACAAACCTGCTGACAATAAATACTCTCATACTCTAATCTCTTTTCTCTGAACAGAAACTCATCAATAGTTTCACCATCTCTAACAGAGTTGATCAATATGTTCCCACGTACTGGGGAGGAATGTGGCCGCTGCACACTTCCTGTTAATCTATCACTCATCAGTTAATCATTACGAAGAAATAAGTTATGATTTAAGGCTTCTGATGAGAAATGTCCAATATAACCTTAAAATAAGCAGATAACCTGCAGGTTATGTAACTTTATTCATTTGAAAAGGTGGAAACCCCTTAAAAACACCTTAACTGGAAAAGCCCTTAATTATTGAATTTATTCACTTATTTTCCTTCCTATTTATACTATTCTCGCATTTATATTTAACACACTTCTACGTATTTTCTTTTTTATTTACTTATTTATACTGTGGTTATATATTGTATATTTGATGCATAAAAACATATATTTATTTATTTATTTATTATATTTTCTCATTTCTTATTTTTATCATAATTTATATTACGCTACATATATTGTGTTGCATATTGATATTTAAATTGTTTTATGTAAATTGAGATAAGATATTAATTAAATTTAATTAAATTTAATTAAATTTAAATTTAAATTTAAATTGTTAGCTAAATTTAAATTAAATTAATTCAATTTAATACATTTAGACATTAATTAATTGATAAAATGTGACATGAATTTTACCTTTTATTTATTTATTTATTTATACATACATGTATGCATTTATTTATGCAATTATCTTTATTTATCTATCTATTTATCTTATCTTTATTTTATTTTTGCATTTATTTTATATTTATTTTTAAATGTATTTATTTATTTCTGTATTTATGCATTTATTTATTTATTTCTGCATGATTTTCTCTTTGCATTTCACCCCTTATTTATTTCCCCAAACTTATTTATTTCTGTGTTATTTTCTTTACACATTTCTGCCTCATTATGCAAATGAGGGGTCTTTCACTCAACGTGTCATCGGGGTCAGAGACACCCGTTGAGTTAAATAAAAACATAAATGAAAAAATAAATAAACAATAAATGAAAAAATTAATAAATAAATGCAAAACTAAATAAATAAATGTAAAAACTTAAATAAATTAATAATATATGTAAAAATAAATAAATGCATTTAAAAATGTATAAAAATAAATACATAAAAAATGAATACATAAAAATATTAATAAATACATTTAAAAAATAATAAAAAATTAAATACATAAATAAAAGGGAAAATTAAAACGAAGAGTAAATAAATTAATTAACACAAAGATAAATAAATAAAGAAGCAATTTAAATTGAATTTAAATTGAATTAATTTCAATTGAATTTAAATTAAATTAATTCAAATTTAGCGAAAAATTCATTAAATGTATATCTCCGTAGTAATTTGTTAAATTTTCTTTTACATTAGGAAAGCAATATTTAAGTCCAGCCTGATGTTGTCTTATACACACAACCAGTCTCTTCCACACAGCTCATTAATTAAACACTGGTATCGGACCGGTACTCGGTATCGACCGACACCCAGAGCCCAGGTATCACTGTCGGTATCGGGACTGAAAAAGTTGGACTGGTGCATCTTTATTATGGAAGCAAAATCTCTAAACTGATCAATGCATGAAAACAAACGTGTTTTTGCCTTTAAAAAAAAGTCAACAGCATCTTCATAAAGTTCTTATAAATGATGTAAATGTGAACTTTTCCAGTTTCCTGAGTGAGTGAAGAGATCATGTGACCTGGCGGTTGTTTTGTCCTCTCAGGGATTATTTCCTCTCTGTAGTTTAAGTGACAGTAAAGTGAGATATCTGATCATAGTTAAAGTGCATTCTGCTCAGATTCCTCTAGGAGTCATCAAACAAGTCTGTCTGCATTTTATCTGGATGACATGAACCTTTAAATGAAGCCAATTACAACCAACCAACCACATCTATTCTGAGCTGCTGAGCTTCTCTTGCATCAGCTCTCAGATAATATTAAAAATAAAACTATAATCTGCAGTTTGCCTGTAAACTCCTGTCCCTCCATGTCCAGCTGTAGTTGCTCCATGAGTCCACGTCTCTGCTGCAGACAGACCACACTGACTGACTGCAGCTACTCTCCACCGTTGGTTTAAATCAGTTAAAACTTTTGTTCCACATCTTAAACCTCCTGAAGTGCTCAGTTTTAAAGCATTAAAGTGCATTAAAGTGTCGTTGTGTTCTTACCTTCGTCATGTTGCTGTTTGTGCAGCTGGAGGAGCTGTTTTTAGGTGTTTACTCTCTGAGAGCTGCAGACTGACTAACTGACTGACTGACTGAGTGACTAAGTCCGTCCCACTACTCTCTGCTCTCCACTCCTTTTTTTTTATTTCAAAATGACAGTATCCATGGTAACAGCAGAAAACATTAAAAACGTTTACATACATAAGAAGCATATCGAAAACAAACAAAGAGCTGTGACAAACATTAAAGGACAACAGAAATGAAACAATACAAACATAAAATAAAAAAAAACACACAATAAAAATAAATAAATAAATAAGTAGATAATAATAAAAAAGACCACGTGAGCTCTCCAAGTCCTCCTCCACTCCACTCCGCCGCACTGCGCCTGAAATTTAAGTTGCTTATTTATTTATTTATTTATTTATCTTTGTGTTAATTCCCTTATTTATTTGCTCTTCAGTTTAATTTTCCATTTTATTTATGTATTTATTGTTATATATTTTTAAATGTATTTATTTATTTTTGCATTTATTTTTTATGTATTTATTTTTATACATTTTTAAATACATATATTATTAATTTATTTTTTTTTTTTACATTTATTAATTTTTTCATTTATTTATTTATCTATCTTTGTGTTAATTCCCTTATTTATTTGCTCTTCAGTTTAATTTTCCCTTTTATTTATGTATTTATTTGTATGCATTTTTAAATGTATTTATTTATTTTTGCATTTATTTTACGTATTTATTTTTATACATTTTTAAATAAATACATATATTATTCATTTATTCATTTTTTTTTTACATTTATTAATTTTTTCATTTATTTTTTCATTTATTTTAATTTTATTTAACTCAACGGGTGTCTCTGACCCCATGACGCGTTGAGTGACAGACCCCTCATTTGCATATTGCGCTCCTCTCCGCGTGATGACGCAGGATGTCCACTTCCTAAAGACGACTGCAAGTTAATATAACACCACACAAAGTGGACTTGTTCCTTTAGTGTTCCTTTAGTGTTTCTCCACAGACTCCAGCTCTAGAGAGAAACTCTTCTATTTTTTTTTTCACTAATATGTTTATTGGGTTTTCTTATTTTCACAAACACGATAAGAATAATAAAAAAAACCTCTTCTATTAGTAAAAACAGGCCTTATAGTGGAGCAGGAGGTCCGGCAGTAGTAGCCCCTCCTTCGGTACAATAGAGTCCTTGTTGAGGGATGGACGTGTTGGCCGAGCGGCCTCTTCTCTCCGGATGAATGAAGCTTTAATTTAATTTTAATTCACAGTGATTAACGTGCACTAACTCTCTGTTATTGTGGTGTAACAGACTAAACAGCCACCTGGCACTCAAGACAGTTCCTTCTCTCTTAAAGGGGCAGTGTCTGGGGACATCTAGTGGTCTGGTTGCAGATTGCAACCAGCTGAGTACCCCAACGTTAAAAGAACGTTTATCGCTAAGAAGTGAGAGTAAAGTGTTCGTTCCATGTCAACGTCAGCGTCCAGAGGCAGAGCTACGCTTCCGCCATTTTGGACTGAAAGTGACTACCGGACGCCAGTAAAACGTCCTCCTACGAAGAGACAAGCTACGACGGAGTATTATCAGGGCCACACTGAGGAAAAAAAAAAAATCTGAGATTTCGGGAATAAAGTCATATGTTGTTTTTTTTTAAACAGAGTTTATTTCTGAATTTTGTTAATACAACTCTGACAACCCGTTGCACAAACATGTCTGGACTGATAGATATCCCACCCATGACAATACCCAGAGGGCACTCAAAAAAAAACAAGTGTGCAAAAATAAATATAAATAAATAGATAAATAAATAAAATAAAATAAAATAAAGTAAATAAACATATATAATGATAAATTGTTAGAGGTCTAGGACAGTACACCTTATCATCTAGGGCACTGACATGCATTAAAACTTAATAGTAAATTTTGTGATACCACCCCAAACAAAGCGAGGCAGGCTGATGGTTCTAAGGATTTATCAGTAGTTTTGGAAAAGCATATTGAATATTAATTACCAAAAATTAAATAATTTAGGACAATCCCAAAACATGTGAACTAGAGTGGCCTGGTTCTGCTTGCAACGGTCACACATGGGGTCTGTATCGGATTTGAATTGGGATAGTTTAACTATTTAAGTCAGAAGTTTATGAGAAAATAAAGTAGTAATATTATGAGAATAAAGTCAGAAGTTTACAAGAATAAAGTCGTAATATTATGAGAATAAAGTCAGAAGTTTACAAGAATAAAGTCGTAATATTATGAGAATAAAGTCAGAAGTTTACGAGAATAAAGTCGTAATATTATGAGAATAAAGTCAGAAGTTTACAAGAATAAAGTAATAATATTATGAGAATAAAGTCATAATATTATAAAGTAGTAATTGTACGTGTTATTTTAGAGGGTAAATAGTGTGAAAATGAGGAACGTGGAGCATCTTGTGAAGTTAAACTTTAGTTTCACTAATAACCAAATACTTCCTCTTTCAGTGTTTTTCTGTTTTTCTGTGTTCAGGATTTAGAGTCAACTTTGACTTTTTTATGCATATGGAGACATTTTTTATGTTTTTCTGAGACACCAGAAACAACCGTGTGGATATTGTAATAACAGTCTGTGTCTGTGCCGGGAGGCCGAGTGGAAGAAGGATCCTTTACTTTAGTAAAAGTAAATACGACAATGTAAATACACCGTCAGGTTAAAGGGAGACGCTCCAGGCAAAAACACTGTGTTTCATTCACTGATCAATTTAAAGATTTTGGTCTATTTTACTTCTATAACACATCTTCTTTCTTTCAGACTAAGAAAACATTTATTTTACTACTTTGTCTATTTGCGTCTGTAGCATTCTCCTAAATTCACCAACAGTTACCATTAGATAATGTAATATAAAAAAATAATTAAATGTGTCATTAAATGTAGGAAAAATAATATTAAACATAAATGTAGCCATCAATTAATTGATAAAATGTGACATAAATTGATATTTCTGTTTTAACTTGCTTCTTTATTTATTTATCTTTGTGTTAATTCCCTTATTTATTTACTCTTCGGTTTAATTTTCCCTTTTATTTATTGTGTATTTATTGTTTATTTTTTAATATATTTATTTATTTTAGCATTTATTTTCTATATACAGTATTTTTAAATGTATATTTATTATATGTCTATTTATTTATGTAATGTATTTATTTAAGTTAATTCCAATATTTATTTACTCTTCTGTTTAATCTTCCCTTTTATTAATGTACTTATTTTTATTCATTTTTAAATTTATTTATTTATTTTTACATATATTAGTAATCTATTTAATTTTTACATTTATTTATTTTTTCATTTATTTATTAATTAATTTTGTATTTATTTTGTATTTTTATTTATTAATTTTTTCATTTATTGTTTATATATTTTTTCATTTCTTTTTTATTTGTTCTTTCATTTATGTTTAATTTAACTCAACGGGTGTCTCTGACCCTATGACATGTTGAGTGACAGCCCCCTAATTTGCATAATGTGGCAGAAATGTAAAACGAAATGTGTAAATAAAATAAATAAATACATACATTTAAAAATAAGCATAAAATAAATGAAAAAATGAATAGATAAATAAAGATAAATGCGTAAATGTGTAAATGCGTAACTAAATAAATTAAATAAATAAATAAATGGGAAAATTTATGTCACATTTTATCAATTAATTAATGGCTACATTTATTTTTACATGGCTACATTTAATGACATACTTATTGATTGATTGATTGATTTTTTATTTTGGCAGGTTCCGTCCTCCATAACCTACAGTATGGGCAGACATACATACCGACGAGCGCAGCAAATTGAGTAGAATATAATTTACTGCAGAACATCTCAACAGCCTCTCCCAGCTACGAGGACGTCATGATGCTGATTGATCAGCTGATTTATCTCAACATCCAGCAGAAAAACAACAACAACAACAACAACAACCTGTCACACACTCTCAACAGGGTGAACTCCTTTAGTTAGTTTGAACACGTCAGAATCTTATGAAACAACAATGAAACAAGCTTGTGTTATTTATATAACCTGATGTCAGACCAGGAGGAAACTAAAGAAATGAGGAGGAAGGTCAGTAAAAGGTCTTTATCTCCTGTAACTCATGAGGAACTGTTAGTGATCTGTATTAAATAACAAACAGTCATGATCCTGTGACATTCAGTAACCAGCTGTCAGCAGCTGTCATGGTGTAAAAATGGTGTAATTATCACTTTTAGAGGGCGTGGTATTAACAGAATCACAGAGCTGCTGTAATAATAAGTCATAAATACTTAAAAACAGTCAAACTGTCCAGTAATATTAATTCATGTGAATTATTCCTGTTAATGAAATAAACTAATGAATAAAGTAAATGATGTAGTGCCGTGAGCGTCCACAAGAGAACAGCATCGGTCTGCTGCTGTACAGACACCTGATGATAATAACAACACAACACATGATGGGACATAATAATAAATATAAATATGTATAGCTCTGAGGCAGCAAAATTAATCTAAGTGTAAAAGGAGAATTATTAAATTTGAGATGTGTTTCATGTGAAATGTTCCAGATTTTATTTGTAAATCTTTTTTTTTACACTAAAACAGGAGTTATCATGTTTCATGTATTAATAAACTATATGAATGTTTAGGTACCAACCGGTTGGTTTAAACAGGACAACATGAGAGACAGACAGACAGACAGACAGACAGACAGACAGTCAGACAGTCAGACAGACAGACAGTAGTCAGTCAGACAGACAGTCAGTCAGACAGACAGACAGTCAGTCAGACAGACAGACAGACAGTCAGACAGTCAGACAGACAGACAGTCAGACAGACAGACAGTCAGTCAGACAGACAGTCAGTCAGACAGACAGACAGTCAGTCAGACAGACAGACAGACAGACAGACAGTCAGTCAGACA
>CAKALU010065406.1:0-53300 GCA_916700995.1 Hozukius guyotensis
TACAACTTCTTTAGGTTTAGACAATAAAACTACAACTTCTTTAGGTTTAAGCAACAAAACTACAACTTCTTTAGGTTCAGGCAACAAAACTACAACTTCTTTAGGTTTAGGCAAAGAAAACCATATGTTTAGGGAAAAACTTCATGTTTTGGGTTAAAATAACTACGAACACAAAGACAACTACACATTGTTGGTTTCACACGGGATGCACACTCTGGTCTCCTGGGTGAAAACCCTGTGTTTTATGTCCCAGTCATCGTCCCCGATCTCCACCCCTTATTTCACACTGTACTACAGCGCTTGAGTTTCCGCTTCTGCTCCAGTCATAACTATTACGGTTGCTAGAGGTCACTGTTGTGTTCTTTAATACCTTCTTTCGGTGCTTTACCATGTGAATACATGATAAAATCTATAGTGGTTGTAGTAGACCCCTATTGACCCACATCTATGGTGCTTCTAGCGATTGATAACCTATTTAATAGCCTGACAACAGTCCAATCAGCTGCTGTGATGGTGACGAGGTGCAGTGGTCAGACTGAAACAGAAGACAGGATGCAGCTGAAGTTCCTGTTAGATGGAAGTCAACAAAGCAAGTAGCATGTTTTCGAAAATGTGTATTAGCAATTAAAGAGTAATTCATGCTTTGTTTTTTTGTCTCCGGAAATGTTTTGCTGTGTTTATCAACTATATTGTATTTAGAATAGGTTCTCTGTCATTTCCAGTGCAAAATGCTGCCTGTGGAAATGGATTGACTGATTTTCACATTGTGGAGTGAAAATGTTTTCATCAGTTTGCAGTACTGGTCGTATATTCATGTACTTTAGTCTAATAATATCAAACCCAGACTATATCATTATACAAGTGTTTCAGATTGAGCACAGCAGTGTGTAACTGGTTCAAACAGAATCAGATACTATGAACCATGTGTTGTTTTTTTTAATAAATCATTGTGTAGTTTTGAATGAAGTGTTTCATTTTGAAAAACATCTGAGGAGTTATGTGTTGTGTGAATTGTGTGTAATGTTTAGACAAAATGTTTTCAAAAGCAATCGTAAAAAAACAAACTGTTTTGAAGGTTTGGTTTTCATTTCTTGCATACTATACAAACATTTGTATATAAGACAAGAAAAATCCATTATTTTGGTATCGGGTAGGCTTATATGTGAAGAAAATGTAAGCATTTTAGAAATGAATGAAAATGTGAATATAGATTGGACAAAATGATGTTAGCGACTGTAAAAAAACTGTAATGTTGTTGTTGAATTGTTTGTATTATGTGAGCTGAGCTGAACCTAAACATCAGTTTACATACAGCTGAGAATTATTTATTATGTACAAATAAAATAATAATAAATACCTTTTCCAGAAGAAATAAACAAATGCATCCCTCACATATTGATAAGAAGAAAAAAAAAATATGTATATATATACTTTCTTGGCATACTTTTCCTTGCACATGATCTTTTTTTTTTTCTTGAGCAATTTTCCCTTGGCAGGATGTCTTTGTTTCAGCAGGTATTTCATCACGGGCTGGGCCTGATTTATAATGCAAAAGGAAAAAAAGATGTGGCCTCAGTGACTTTTTCATTGGAACATCAAAAAGGCCACGCATGTCTTCAGAAGACAGCACAGAAAGTAACATCACTGAGAGAAATCCTATTTCATGTTCTTTCCTGCTCACTTCTCTTGATGTAACAATTCCATTTTTTTCTCCAGGAACCTGAAGGGCACACGTGGATCCCAGAAGGTTTCTGATAAGGAAGCCAACTGTTGAACCCCCTGATAAATCTGAAGTATTTCTCTCTAACACAAGGTTAGGAAACAGTCGTGGTTGACGTTAACTTCAATGAACTAGCAACTCGCGGGATTGACAATACCGAAATACTTGCCAACCCTCCAGATTTTCCCAGGACACTCCCGTTTTTCATCATCCTCTCCCGGATTCCTTCCTGGGTCAAATTCTCCCGTATTTCTCCCGATTTATGACACATTTTTACACATTTTTTTCCATTTCGTTATCACAACCTGTTTCTGGCTCTGGACAACGTGTATAAGACCGACTGTTTCCACCCCAACGACAATACAGCTACACCTAATGTTGCTTACTGGCTGAAGAGCTTACGTCACCACTCGGTTCGAGCTGCGCTCGCCGCAAATCACAACGCGCTTTGCTCGACACAGCAAAACAACATGGCGGTCATGACGCGGAGCAAGCCATTAGAAATAACAGTTTTAAGAGCTCAGTGGTGGCGTTGTCACGTTGTGTCTGAAAGAACCTTTAGTGATTGAGAGAAGGAGAGAGAAATGGAGAGAACTAAGAGAAAGAAATACTCAAGCAGGGGCAGAAAATGAATGAATGACTGAATAAAAACTGATGAATATTAGTTTATGCCAGAGATGAATTATTCTGTATTCTTTCCTGAGAATTAAAAGTAGCCTTGGCAGCCAGACAACCCAATGGATGGAGAGAGGCATCACCCCAGATGAATGCCTCGCTACCGGCCACGATAAACGCTGAACCGCCTGCGGGCCGGCGAAGGACGCTGCAAGGTGTCCATGAAGAAATGGAAAATAACAACTTCCGATGCATGTGTGTGTGGCGAATCCCAAACCATGGAACACATCATGAGATGTAGCCAAGCTCCACAATGTACCAAAGATGACCTTGCCGAACCAAATGCCGCTGCAGCTCGCCTGCGCCAAACCACTGGAAAGACGTGATATAGAAGATGGCTGAACACGAGGAAGAATTAAAAGTAAAATTAAAAGTATTTAAGATTAAAAATGTTCTTGTAGTGTACTTATTTTGCTATTTTCATTGTTTTAAAGTCACCAGAATGCAGGAAACAAAGTCTCTGAAACTCAAATTTTCCCTATTTTCGAAATGTCAAGGTCGGCCAGTATGGATACCAACGACTCAGGTGACAAACGACTGACAAAATAAGTCAACGTTACTTTTAGTTTCACACGGGACATGAACAGCGGTCTCCTGGTTGAAAGTCTTGTGTTTGTTTGACCCATCCCCCTCCCCTGCATCCCTCCCTCCCTGAACGGACTCTCACGCTATTAATACTCCGTCACTTGCTCTGACCGCTGAATAACGCCGCGGGTGGTTTTATATTGGAGTTAGTTGAAAGCCCGGTTCGTCACATACTGTTTCTAAAGGGCGCCTCTGTGTGTCGGTTTCCGGGCGCTGACCAAACGGCGGTATTTGACGAATTGTGAGTAGAAATGGGTTGGATACTTTGCTCACCTGAACATTGCTGATGGCATCCATGGAAAAAAAACAAAAAAAAACTTTCCATTTGTCACATAGAGATGGGAGACAAATTAAAGGAAACACCTGAATAAATGAGTGCAGAAACATGATGAATGCTTCCATCAGGTGCACCAGGGCTCACTGCATGATCAACTGTATCAACTGATCAACTGTAAATAGTATACAAATGATGCAAGTGATATGTTTTGGCCTCCATAGCTTCCAGGTTTCGACCCAGTTGAACACCTATGAGATATTTGGAGCGATATGTGAGACAGTGGTCTTCAGCTGCCAAAGCTGCTGGGATGCAGCCAATGTGCTGTAACTCCCAAAAAAATTATTCTCCTCTCAGTCCAATTACACTTTATCCTCCTCACTAAGAAAACACGTTTTGGTCATGTTTAGGTCAAAAGATATCCAGATGTCCAGATTAGCCCTCTGAGACCCGCGATCTCGTCTGACTTTACTGTCTTTCAGAGGCTCTAGTAGGTTCAGTTTTAGGGCTAGAGTGAAGCTACAGGTATCATATGAAACTAGAAAACTTAAGGAATCATTTCTGGAAGGAGGTTAAATAACGCTACAAAGTTAGGCAAAATTTTAGCGAGGAAAAACTGGTATGGCCATTTTCAAAGGGTCCCTTGACCTCTGACCTCCAGATATGTGGATGAAAATGGGTTTCATTGGGTACCCACGAGTCTCCCTTTTACAGGCATGCCCACTTTATGATAATCACATGCAGTTGTTTACATGCAGTATAAATGTGTTATTGTCTCCTATTCTAAAATGGTGTATTTGAATATTTCTGCATCCTGGGGTCCCTAAACAGTCTTCAATCACATAAATTGGGTCTCACTGTAAAGCTGAGTCTCTTGTGGATCCAATGAGTCCAACTGTATTCATGTGTGATGATGTTAGTCCCCATAGGAGACATTTCATTGACCTCACTGTATAAAATGACCTTGTGGTGACCTCTAGGATAATCACAGCCTCATGAAACTTTACAGCCACAAACTAGAGACCTAGAGCATTCAGAGGATGGATGGCTTTCCTAGCTAGATTGACAATAAGGGGGTTTCTGAGCAGTTTACACAACACAAGTGCTCGCCGTCCAATCGCTGAAAAATGCAATTCTTGCAGAAATCTCCAAAGGTCAAAAGTTTTTGATCCCAAATCACAGCATGGCTTTTTCTATGGTGTTCCTCAAGGTCTTGGTGTCTTAATGTGGTATTTTAGATGGATTATTGATTATTTTTATCAACTCCAGTGGTAAAAAATGGTTAAATTTAGCACCAAATCTGTAACAAATGGTATCAACCCAAAAATTACTGCAACAACTTATGAGACATAATAGAGCATGGGGATGACCATCATATACTTCTATCATAATGTTCTAAACCCTTATACACTTTTACAATTAATTTTATATAATGAATTACTAGAAGAACTTGACACACAGCAATACCAATACCATAATAAAAAATATATCTTAGCTCAAGGCTAACCAAAACATAACTGATCTTCTGGTCACAATGTGACCGTTGTATAACCCTCAGGCTTCTGTGTGAATGTGAGTCTTCCACATACCGGACTGTGATCATGTTTGCCAAACAGTCAGCTATGAGCTTATATACATAGAGTATATTTTTACATAGGCTCCACTTTGTTGGCATTACTCCCATTATGATTGAATTATGTGTGTGTGTGTGTGTGTGTGTGTGTGTGTGCATGCATCACCTGTGGCGGTGATGTGTGTGTCTTCTGTGATCTGCTCCAGTCTGCCCAGCAACGCTTCGATGTTAGCTTTAATTTGAGTCAACTCTGACTTGATCGCCTGAAGCTCTGCACCTTTCACTGCTGGTAGAGAGACAGAGAGACAGACAGAGAGACATAGACAGAGAGACGTTTTCTGATTAATAAGTCTGCAGAGAGCGAACCAGACATTTGCATCCTACGAGGTCAGAGTCTTTCAAACATTGTTATGTTGAGATGATGATACATTATCATGTCCATCTTCAGGAGGCAGGTCTGGATCCTGGAGGAGATAAACTGGGTTTAGAAACAATGGTGAAATGGTCTCCAGTGTGACTATCGGCTCTAATGTGAGCCATGAAATCATTCGCCACCATGACTTTTAACAACAGACAGGAGGGATTCGCTGCGGTCAAACAGTCCAAAAAATGACGTGTCAGGTTTTTTCTCCTCGACCTCGATGGAAAACGTCATAAGGTCAAGGACAGATGTACATTTAACCCCCTGAGACCTGCGATCCTTACCGACTTTACTTTCTTTCAGAGCTTGCAGCAGGTTCAGTTTTAAAGCTGGAGTGAAGATGTAACTAAAAACCTAAAGAATCCATCGGTACCGATGGTGTCATGCTAGGTTGTCTGGAAGGAGGTTAAATAACGCTCCAAAGTCAGGCTAAATTTTTGCGAAGAAAAACTGTCACAGCCATTTTCAAAGGGGTCCCTTGACCTCTGACCTCCAGATATGTGAATGAAAATGGGTTCTCTGGGTACCCACGAGTCTCCTCTTTACAGACATGCCCACTTTATGATAATCACATGCAGTTTTTTGAATGCAGTATAAATATGTTATTTTCACCTGTTCTAAAATTATGTATTTGAAAATTTCTGCATACAACAACAAAAGTTTTTGATCCCGTGTGGTATTTTGGAGGGATTATTGATAATGTTTTATCAATTCTCCAGTGGTAAACAATGGTTAAATTTAGCACCAAATTTGTGTAACAAATGATATCAAGTCAAAAATTACTGCAACAACTTATGAGACATAAGCAAGCATGGGGATGAACATCATATTGTTCGAAGCCCTTATACACGTTAACAATTTATTTAAATTCATTCATGTTTATTTCTGATTAATGACTAGAATAACTTGACACACAGTGCTGAGCTGCATCTCAAATTAATCTTCAGGTTCCCAGCTTTCAGATGATGTACACCACTTCTATGTGCCATCTACTGTTGACCTGCTATCTCCCCCTAAAGACCCCCTGTACCCCGCTAAAAAAGACTAGAACGGCTCTATTGTGGCTCTCAGAGCGTTAAGGATTCCTGTCAAGAAGGATGTTTTCCATTTATCCACAGTGTACCATTAAACAGCGACGGCAAATGTTATTGGCGGCCGAATGGTCGCTTTAACACAAGGACCTCCAGGCTCTTTAGGGATACTATTTTCTCTAAATCCCAAGCCAAAGAGCGTCTGTATCCTTTAGTTGGCGCTGATGGGTCATCAGTCTCCATCTCTTTGGCGCATTGTGACGACTCAGGCTGCGCTGCTGTGTTTCCATAGTGCAGCAATGACACCAGTCGATACGCAGCCCCCACACACACCAAACACAGCTTATCTAAGAGGGAGAGGAGATGGATGGGTCCAAAAAAACACAAGGCTTTCATCCAGGAGACCGCTGACGCTGCGTTACATTTCACTTTACAATCAGCTGTCAGTTTGCGTCCCATGTTCACAACTTCAAGTCACATTTTAGACTAGACTACGCTAGACACTAGGTCTCACATCACCCCGATACTTAGATCTCTTCATCGGCTCCCGGTAGCCTCTAGGATCCACTTTAAGATTCGAACTCTCACCTACAGAGCACTGCATGGTCAGACTCCTGCATATGTGGCTGAACTACATCGTCCTCACTCATCAGCTCGCTGTCTTAGGTCAAACAGCCAAAACCTGAAACCAAAAACTCGCCTTTAAAGTCTGTGTTAAGAAAAAATAAATATGCATTCTGGGTTTGTCACACCACAGAGAAATGTGTTAAAAACCACCCAGCCAAATTTGAATGATTAAAAAAATTGCCAAGTATATAAAATTAGCTTTCAAAATCATGGAAAAATCATCAGTATTCTCTGCTCTGAGACGCTGGGGACGTGTCCACTGAAGGCGCTGAAACCTGAAACCTCTCTTAATACGTCCATGGCTGAAACCACACCTACAAGTGGGGAAGATGCAGCCTGTCAGGTTTCCTCGGTAGCGGCAAACGAAGAGGGAAGAGCCCAGCGCTGAATCGCTGTCCGACGGGCGGAGTGGGGAAATGTGGCGTAAGGAAGACCGCTTGCCCGGTGTCGCTCGGGGGCCTGAGTCCTTCTGATCGAGGCTCAGCCCGTAGACGGTGTGAGGCCGCGGGACCTCTCCCCGGCGCTGGCTGGCCCCCGCCGGACGTATTTCATCAGAGGCGGTGTGCTGCGACCGACTGTAGGTCGGCTTGGAAAGGCTCGCGGCTTTGCGGCCTCAAGCTTTACAGCGCCCCTCACCCGGAGCTCACCGCTTCCAATGGACCGCGGACAAAGTTGAAAGTTGTCTGGGTGTCTATTTTGGCTTTGAAAAAAAACAGCTTTCTGTAGACGGGTGGGGATATGTTAAGGATGGCTCCAGTGCATCATCGAGCCATGATTTCAGCCCCGCCCAAAAAATCCTGAACACAAAACTGGCGAAAAACAGTTTAACGGTCTAACTCCACAATCCAGTACTACAATGTTCACAGTCTTTTCACATGTTTTCAGTAATCATTTTCCAACATTTATAATGTGTTTAGAAACAAATCTCTGAATTTCCTTTACACGGCCTTTAAAGACTCACCTGTCCAGACAGGTAGCCTGTATGTACCAGACTTGCATTTATGTATTTATTGTGTACTTTTCTCTATGCATTGTGTTTTATATTTAATCATTTATTAATCACGTGGCTTGTGTGGTCACCACATATTTATATGAGTTATTTCATGTATGTTTTGCATAATGATCTTGTAAAGAACTGTGTGATGTTATGTCTGTGGAAAGCGCTATATAAATACATTTTACTTACATTTTGACTTTTCATTTTAAGCCCAACCATGTTGTTTTTTACTAAACCGTTTTGTTGCCTAATCCTAAACAAGTGTTTTTGTATAATTTCAACATTAAGCACGTGGTTACTGCGACCGAAAAGTGACGTTGAGGGGTCTGACATCATGTCAGTATGTAACGAGGTGGGATTAGAACGTGTTGCATGCATATTTTCCTCACCAGAGCCAGTTCGTCTTCCAGCCTTGAATTCCTTGCAGTGTTACCTGTTTTATTTTTTTACTTGTTTACCTGACCTCGTCTTTGTCATGTCCCTGACACATTTGTTGGCCTTTCTTCTGATTGACCACCTGTGTACCGAACACCTTTTTGTCAAGTAAAGACTGACGTTTTTTACCAAGATCCTGTTTTTGAGTCGTGCATGTGAGTGCTTGTGGTTTCACAACTTCTAGTCACCGTCCTGGAAACCTGCCGATTACGTTTCGTTTATTGTGCACTAAGTGGAAAACTCTGCGTGACAGCAACACGAGAGGGAAGGCCAGGGAACCAATAAAAACATCAGGAATCATCTGGGAACCATGAATATTTATACCAGATTTCATAACGGTCTCGCCAACACATACTGATATATCCTGCTGTGGATCAAAGTGATGGATTAACTGTTTTGCACTCTAAATGTTAGACAACTTATTCATCTTTTTATAGCTCTGTTGAATTCCTTTTGGAATTTATACTTTATTTTGATCAAAATGACGGCAGCTTATTTGTATTTTCAACATTTGATGAATAGAAATCTGAATTATTGGTACATTTTGATTATTCCTGAGAAAAACATCCTGAATATCAGAATTAATTTACTATATTTCATACTGATTGGAAGTTCTGAAATCCATTCTGCTAATGACACCATAATAGAGAGAAGATGAAAAACTTTTAAAGTCCATCTTGACATGTTGTTAGCAAAGCTGAGATTGAAACTGAGCTTTCATTGTTCCTCTCTGTATTGGATACGGAGATGTTATTTATGGGCGGGCGGCCATGTTCCACTCTCAAACCTTTCAGATGCAGTATATCACTCAGCCTTAAGATTCATCACCGAGTCAGGGAGATCTGCTTTTTGTTACTGTGTCCCACGTACTTGCAATATGCTTCAACAAAACATTTAAGTTGACCGTGTTAATACCGCTGAGACAATTCCAACGTTTAATTGATAGTCTTATTGTTCATTATTGCTTTTCATTTATATTTATTTATCTATTTTTGTTGTCATTTTAACCTCTTTTACCCGACGGACCCGGTACCGAGTTCGGCTGAGCTTTAAAAACTTCAGAAAATGCTGTGGTGGCCTTTTTTTCTGAATTGTCTCTAAAAGATGAGGCTTTAACGCTACTAAAACAACAGCCCATGTGTATTTTGTCCAAACAAATCCTTATTTGTTATCATCTAAGTTTTACTTGATCATATTTCATTATTATAATAAAACTACTCCACTTGGAGTCAAAATTATACTAGTTTAGTTTTGTTGTTTTTTATTGATTTTCTACTGTGCACAATGGTAGAATGTGATGATGCACAGGGTAAATGTCATGGCCAAAGGCTCCATTGTGTGCACATAGCCTCCTGTAGTGGATATCAGTAGTATTTTAGAGCCAGATTCCCTTTCAAGAGGTAGAAAACCCATTTGGCACACTTTGGGTATCCAAGTGTGCCAAATGGAGAGTCCGCCTGGTCCTATCCTTACTAAAACCTTTGTAGAATCTATGCGTTATTTATATCTGCTTTGGCACAGTTGTAGTCAAGGAGTTGCTGAATGAATTCAGTGGCATCTCTGTGCATGACATCATTGCTATAATGATGTTATCCACTGTCTAATCTAGATAACATTTTAGGCGAGGATAAAAAATTTAACTTTTTCCTTTGGTTTATCACAGTTTACTCGGACATAGTAACAGTCACAATGTTACTGATACTGGGGATGGATTCTCTGAGGTCTTACCTATCCATAGAGACCAAGATCATGCAGATAGACCTGCTAGTTGTGGAGCTATTCTTGATTTATTTTGGGTATGTCTGTGTAGGCGAGCCACACCTTCCAGCACCCTAGGGTTTAAGAGGTTAAAGGATTATGTATCCTTCTTCTATTGCTATTTGATTTTAGTTGTGTCTGCTGTTATTGTACGGCGGCTGTAGCAAGACACTGAACGTCAAGTTGCTCTCCGGGCGCTTCACAGCAGCCCACTGCTCCTACAATGCTTAGGATGGGTTAAATGCAGAGGTCACCATTTCATGTATGTATATGACGAATATAATAAAGTTTACCTCGGCACCATTGTAAATGAGGGTTCTCCCTAAATGTGATTTCTGGGGTTTTAAATATAATAAATACATAATTTAATTAATGAAATTTGATTTATTTTTGCAGAACCAAAATTTCAGATACAATCTATGAGACTCTGAAAAAGAAAACAACTGAAAACTTTTAAATTGTTTTGATAATTTTTGTAATTTTTGTATGTTATTTATTTAGTGATTATTCACTACTTGCTTTATTTTATAAAAAAAGATATATACATTTGATTTTTACTTCTGTTGGACATTTGATATACGTAACTGTATAATGCATTCATATCATGTTTTTTTTTTTTTGTTCTGCAAAACGACAGAAAAAGAAAAGCATTGAAAGATGTCTGAGGTAAAGTAGTGAAGAAAGCAGAGAGAACAGGGTGATTAGGGGAGGACAGATGAAGTGATGAGTACATTAGTGGCAACAGGGAACAACTGAAGCCATGCAACACATCTGGTGGTTGTTTTTCTTTCACTACGATGAACTCAAATTACTTCCATATTTCACAACTTTCTGAGTGTGTGTGTGTGTGTGTGTGTCGTTGTTGCTCAATACACATTCACGTCTCCGTCTCTCTCTTTCTGTCCGTCCTTTTTCTCCATCTTACTTTGCTTCTACCTTTGTCTCCTCTCCGGTCTGCTGTTTTTCTCACTTTCTCATCTTCCTTTTGCTATTTTTTCCTGCATTATTTGTTAATTCGTTCTCTCTTCTTCTCTTCCCTCTGCTCTCACTTCTCTCAGTATTCGCTCCGTCTCTTGTCCACTTGTCTTCTCTCTCCTATGATCCCTCTCTCCCCCTCCTCTTTTCTGCCTCGTCTGTTTTTCCCTCCTTCTCTCTCTATTTCACTCATTCTTTAGTTTTCCTTTTCCTCCTTCCTTTCTAGGTCCCGTCATCCAGCCCGGTCTCACCAAATGCCGTATGAATGACGCGGTAATTTGTAAGTTAATTTTGGGTGCCATAACAACGCCGTTCTTGTTTTCGGCATGTCACGTGTACGCCATGTAGTCTGCAGTAACTCCAATGCCAACGCATCCGTGTTAATATGCTACGCTCAGAGCTAGTGACGTAGAATAAAAAGTGAGAGAGAGACTGCTGATGGCGGGCTAACAAGTGGTTAAATGAGACTAGTAAACATCATCACACCGACTCGTCCTCCTTTACAGCCTCGTTGTGTTTACTCGCGCTCATGTGACCGTTGTGTAGTTCGTCTATAGCCTAACATTAGCTTTTTACTTGCTGATTGCATTCATGCTTCAAAAATCATAAAGTGGTGTTCATTAGTGGAGATTATCCTGCTGAACAAAACGTGTCAGTATCATAAACGTGTGTTTGCCACAGAGCTTATTTTCTGCAATAATCCAAAACCCAATGGAACAATCCCATCGGCTTTTTGTTGAGGGAACCAGGGCGATGCTGACTTCCTGGTTGGACTACAAAATCATCCCTGGAGCTCTCTATTGCATGAGCAGTTTTGATCTTTGACATTGAAAACCTGAGACGAGGCCTCAGGTGGACTAAAACTCCCACCCTGGTTTCAAATTCTGATGATTTTTTTAATACACAACTCCAACGCTTTGGTTGCACTTTTAGTCTCCAAGTTCAAACACAAAGAGGCGTTATTGCTCTGATTGTCTCTTTGCCAATACACTTGCTTGCTAGGACTGTCAGTTCAGCTAAAACCCATGGACTTGTAAACCATGATGACATATTTTTTTTTTAATTTTCCAAAGATTGACGTTTTGGCACAGAGCCTTCTTCAGAATAAAATCAAACATACATCATATATGGTGTATAGCAGCTATAAAATCTTAAGAGTTCATCCACCATCAGATGTGCACTTTTGAAAGACTTTGGAAATACTAATATTTATCATATAGCAATATAAGAGAAAAGTGTTAGAATCAAAGGCTAATGGAGAAAAAAATTAATTTGTATGTAGTCCACATAATTGTGAACCGGTAAGTATAAAGAGCGGCGAACGCCGTGTAGGGAGGAGGTCAGGGTGGATTGGTGGGTATAAAAACACGGGACTTTCACCCAGCAGACCAGTGTTCATGTCCCGTGTGAAACCAGAAGTCAACGTTGATTTATTTGTCACGTAACTTCCGTACTTAAGTAACGCCACTTCTGGAGTTATTTTAACCCAAACCACCATCTTTTCCTAAAGCTAACTAATTAGTTTCGTTGCCTAAGCCTAAATAAGTCAATTTATTCCTTAACCTGACTAAGTAGTTTTATTTTGAAAAGTCTGGAGCGGAAATTGACTCATGCGTCACGTGTTGCTGGACATTCATAGGAAAACGAAAGAAAAATATGTTGTTGAAAGTCCTGCTGAACATCACGAAAACAAAAAGGGAAATTTGTGTCTATGTACACAAATGAAATAGATTCAATTTCATGCTATTTCACAAACTGCCGTGAGTAAAAAATAAAGACATGATATAATAAAGCGTAACAGTTTGGGATATATGCAGGACTTTACAGTTCTTATTTCAGTACAGCTTTATTGAATCAACGAGACGGACTGATTTTTCTGGGTTCTGCAAATAGAGAAACACATCATCTGCTTATACTGTAAGTTGAGCTGTGTTCCCAACATAGAATTGATTTCTTTACCCAATAAATCAATCATTTACACATATAAATGTGTGTAGGTCTCAAACATGTGGCTGGCAAGGCCTTCTGTGCATCAGGATATAATTACAGCTCGGGAGCGTTCCCACAGTGCGGGTTTATGGTAAGAAGTGTCTGACGTTGACAAGAGAATCACCTGGAAAGATCCTGACTGGATAATACATATGACATGCTCATTTAGCCTGTTGGCCCAGCATTTTAAAGATTACATGTCTATCAAAACTGTGCAATGTGTTGGGTCTAAAGCTGGGTCTGATTCCTCCTCATGTTTTAATAAAAGTCAGATGTTATGAAGTGCGTGGGGTAAAATTGAATTCTCCCTGAAATCCGAAACAATTCTGAGGAGATGAGGAGCAAAAAGGCACAAGGGAATGATTTAACTGTTGATGTTTGACAACTTAAACTCCACTCAAAGTGTGACTGCTTGGACCTTCCTGACAGCATCACTGAGTTTCGGTGTGCAGGGAGTCAACGAAATGAGCCCGTCTGAGAGGCCTCACATCTGATAGCCATACATTTGTTTAGACGCCGATGTATACTGTGAAACGTTGTCTGAACTGGTTCTTTAGGGATCCAATAAACTTGAGAGTTCCTTTAAGCTGCAAAATCAGGAATAGAAGAATCAAAGATAAATGTGATCTGTGTTAATACATATAAAAGTTTGCAAGCATCAGAACAAATCCAACTGGTTAGATTATGTTTTTATGTCTCTCTGACATAAGACAAAACTATTAAGGTCAATGCAATAGCACTAAATAGACAAAGCTTAAATCCATTAATAGACACAAATTCACTCTAGGTGGCATGAAATGAGACACATCTGCATGCGGCAAAAATGTTTCAGCTTGATTAAAAAAATATGCTCTGACAACACATTCTCACTCCCAACTCGTCAAATACTGCCGCTTGGTCAGCGCCCCTCGGCATCGGAGGCCGAATGCACGGGAACGGCGTGTCATATATGCTCGTTACATGCATAGCATCCTTTCAAAATAAACTTCCGTTTTCACAGGAAGTTAGGTTTAGGCAACACAACCACTACGGGCGTTTTCACACTTGTAGTTCTTTTGCTCTGGTCTGAATCAGGGACCAAATTGTTACCATGCTGCATATTGCCCCGAGTTTGGTTTGTGTTCACACGGCAGCATTTACAAGCGGACCAAAGAAACTGCTCTCTAATTGGTCATTGCTTCCATGCTAGAAAACTCCCGGAAGTAAAAAAAAAAGAGCAGACTTCCAGAACGCAACAATAGAGGGACAACTACGCGGCTTGATCTTGGCCCTGGTCATCTTCTTTTTTTTTTTTACCTCATAGCAATTTTTCACTCAAGGCAAACGATACAGTTTGAAAATGAGGCACAGCTGCGACTGGAAAACAATGTATTGATGCTCTGGAGTCGCCGAAGGCGCATATCAAGACGTACGGAAGACGGAGGAGGAGGCGTGCATTAACCCTCCTAAACTGTGACGTGCTCATCGGCCGAAAAAATATTTCCGAAGATCCATCAGGTATACCCCTGGTCTTCAACACAGCCTGACGTTACACCTGTTTAGTACTGATGTGAATAGCGAGGGCAAGCGTAGGCTCTTTTGTAGTAATGGTGTCTGGTGTCTGGTGTTAACATGCACAGCTCTGCTCGCTACCGGAGCTGGTTTAATCCAAAAAAGCGCAATGCTTTCTCCACTTGGGCGGGCTCGAGGTCGAATTACGTTCTCACCACAAACGAAATGTACCGAACCGCGGTTCGTTTGGAAGCGAACCGAGACCACCCCTTCAAGGAGGTCTCGGTTCGCTTGTTTTGGTGCGCACCCGAGTGCGATTGCTGTGTTCACACCTGCCCAAACCAACCGCACCAAGAGGGTAAACGCTCCAGGGTTCCATTCAACCGAACTAAACAAGGCAGGTGTGGATACGCCCTTAGTGAGGGTTAAGAAACGGTCGTGGTTGACGTTACCTTCACTGACTAGAGACTCACAGGACTGACGATACCGACAAGTCACGTGACAAAATAAGTCGTTACTTTTAGTTTCACACGGGACACTAACAGCGTTACACCGTACCAAACGGCGGTATTTGACGAGTTGGGAGTGAGAAGGAGTTGGCTCTGACACCGAGACTCTATGGACTCAACTTCATGAACATATCAACAAGTCCTCATACCTAAACAACATAATAAGTACTTTGTCAATGGTGATGATGCTCATTTGGCAGAACAAGAACAAAATAGGTTGCCTGTCAGTGCCTTCCAAAATGATATGACCATTACATAAATGACTCATGTGAACATTCTCTGATCTGCCACCACTATAGTTAAAGTCTGGTAAAGTTTAGGCAACTAAAAGTACTTGGTTAATGTTAGGGGAATATTATAGTCATGGTTAAAAACAAATGTCAAAGTCACACCGGAACTCCTTTATAGGAGGTTTTGTGGTGCTTTAACAAAGTAGTGTTACTTCTGTCTTTGATTCTGATAGAAGACATCATTCACACCACCACAATTTGAACAATGCTGTCATGTTTCTGGTGAAGACAGGCTTGTTGAACAGATGAGATGAAAAACAGGAGGAGAATTATAATAAAAAAAGTTCTATGTAAGTTTTGAACTCAACTTGCTCAAAGGTTACCTCGCACGGCAGCTGGATTCTTGCAATGTCATGAGATCACGAGAGAATCGCAAGATCACATTTCACACGAAAATCCATCTTGTCAGGCTTCAAGTGATGCGTTTATGTCTGAACCACAGTGATTCGGACCAATCAGCGTGAGCTACTGACAGCTAGGGGCGGGGCTTAGGTGTGTGAGATGACACGGAGAGGCTCCTGAAGAGGTTAGTGTAGCGTCGTAGCATCAGTTCTGGAGAACTGGAGAATATTTTTTCATTGGAAGAAGAGCAAAGATTGAAAAGGTGTTTTCGCTCTCCTCCCGACTGGCTTCGAGTTTGATTGACAGATGGTTCATCCAATCACCTGCCAAGTATTTTTTTGAAAGTGTCCGCCCTTTTCCAAACAGTTTCCAATGACGGCTCCTCAGATGGTTCTGTGTAACAAACCATCTGGCGGGTCAGGCTAGCTCAAAGGTACCTTGACAACAGACGAGTGAGAGGAAGTCCAGAGTTTTTAAAAACCATCCATCATTCTGCCGTGAGCTCACGTTCTCCGTCCTCAGAGCTGTCACTGCTCTTCTAAACATCAGGAGCACATAGGAGGCTCAGCGGGGGCGTCAGCCCTCCAGTCTGCCACAGATCCCTCAGCTGAGCTGTCCTTGACACCGTAATCCCTGCCGCGGCACTGACGTTTGACCTCTGAACACTCCCTATAGAGGGGGCAACGAGACAATCTGGTATTTCTACAGAGAACGATGGAAGATAATTGAAGACAAGTACTTCTCTTCTGATTGAGAAATTAAGTTCTTTTGACACTGAAGTCATCTAAAGATAACTAGAGAGCAATTTCTGAAGAAACTGCGGTGTGAATAGTGGATGTTGCTGGCTTTACAAGTTGAATAATACACATGATGTATGAAATATGTGGAACACTAAGATTTGAATTGAGTTTCTAATGGTATAAATAAGTAGGGAAGACTTTAAGTATGTTTGAAAAAGTGTGAAAATGTCCAAGTCCTGTATGTTTGTGTGTGTGTGTGTGTGCGTCATCGGTGTCGCCAGGCCATTTTGCCGGGGCTTAAGCTCCGAACGTTTTAAGTGTACCCCCGAATATAATTTTAAAGGTTCAGTGTGTAGGATTTGTTGGTTGTTGCAACCAACTAAGTACCTCTCCGCTCACTCCTCCCTGCGCTTACATGAACCCAAATAGAAAGTGGGCATGGAGACAATCACACAGTCTATACCCCTAAAAGACCTACCACCTTGTGCTTTACTTAATATTATTTAATATTTTGGACAGTATGGAAGGTCTGAATACTAGAAGTAATAGTACACGTTGAGCTCCTAATTGAGCTGAAAGTTGTGATGTTTGAATGAAGTTTCTACGTTGAAAAATGTGGAACTAGTTAAGTGCCAAAAAAATGTGTCGTGGGAATAATAAGAAAGAGTGAGAAGAGCTTCCAGCATTCACACCCACTTACCACCAAGACTTCTGGAATCCAAACGTAATGCAGCGTTCAGAGTTCACACCGTTTTACCCTCGTCTGCATCCCATTTTCTGCTTGGACTGACACTGGTATGTCAGTTTTGATTTTCATTAACAAAACCATTTCTTGTGTGAATCCGTGCAAAATAAACTATGGAGCTTCAGATTCACGCAGTGGTTTGCATTAACACAGGCTGCCAAGTAAAACTACTTCAGTCTTCAACCAACAAGTCAAAAAAAAAACGGCTGTTTGGGAAAATAAAAAAAGGTTCAGGTTGAAGTCAAATATGGAAGGAGCTGACGGGGCATCGGCGCTTCTCTTCCGATCCACAATATGAACATGATGTGAAATGAATGTTTAATAAGCAGAATGCAAAAATAAAGTGACAACAGTCGCCCTGATGCTTGAACCTTCCACTGACATGTAAAACATAATGGACGAAGGGGAGGTTTGGGTCACGCGGGTGGAGCTAGTCAGGAAGTCGGGAAGAAAAAATAAACACAAGACAAAAGGAAGAGAGAGCTTGATGACGTGGTGGTTTACATCCAACCACTGACAAGATGATTATACTGGTGTAATTAAATTATCTGTTTTTTATCTGTTCAAAATGTACCTTAAAGGGAGATTTGTCAAGTATTTAATACTCTTATCAACATGTGAGTGGACAAATATGCTTTCTTTATGCAAATGTATGTATATATTTATCGTTGATAATCAATTAACAACACAAAACAATAACAAATATTGTCCAGAAACCCTCACAGGTACTGCATTTAGCATAAAAAAAATGCTCACATCATAACATGGCAAACTGCAGCCCAACAGGCAACAACAGCTGTCAGTGTGTCAGTGTGCTGACTTGACTATGACTTGCCCCAAAACTGCATGTGATTATCATAAAGTGGGCATGTCTGTAAAGGGGAGACTCGTGGGTACCCATAGAACCCATTTTCATTCACATATCTGGAGGTCAGAGGTCAAGGGACCCCTTTGAAAATGGCCATGACAGTTTTTCCTCGCCAAAATTTAGCGTAAGTTTGGAGCGTTATTTATCCTCCTTAGAGACAAGCTACTATGACATGGTTGGTACCGATGGATTCATTAGGTGTTGTAGTTTCAGATTCTACCAGTATCGTCACTCTAGCCCTAAAACTGAGCCCGCTACAACCTCCGAAACATTGACTGTGTTAATGCGTTAAAGAATTTAGTGGCATTAAAACAAATTTGCGTTAACGCGTTATTATCCCGTTACCTTTGACAGCAGAAATTATATTTTGTGAAGTTTTTGGAAATACATTTGAAAAAGCGGTGTTGATAAATGATAAAGGCTACTGGATTTTGAAAGTTTGCCAGGGGTTTAACTTTCAGACGGAGAGACAGACAGACAGAGAGACAGAGAGACAGAGAGACAGACTTACATCTCTGTTTGTTGCCGTTGCTGGTGGGGAGGATGGAGGCGTTACGCGCCAGCAGTTTGACCGGCAACGATTTGACCCGTCGTACAAGAGGCACCGCTACCCGCGGGCGTTTGACAGGCACCACCCGAGGGACCGGAGACACCCTGCCGTGGTACTCAAACAACCTGAAGAGAGCGAGAAGAGGGGAGGGAAGAAAAAGAGGAGAGAGAGAGAGAGAAGGGGAGGGAACAAAGAAAGAAAAGAAAGAATGAAAGGAAGGAGGAGAGAGTTGAAAAGGAGGAAAGCAAGGGGAAAAGGTGGAAGAGGAGAAGAGAGGTCAGATGATGAGAAGAGGGTGTTTGGGAAAGTGAGAGAGGCAGGAAGTGAGGAGAGGAGAGGAGAGGAGAGGAGAGGAGAAGGAGCTGAGAGGAAACACAATTGAAAATAATCCTTTATACCCCAGTTTAGATGTCAAAGATAGCAACTATGTTTGTATACCAACTAATCTCTGTGATTTTGCAGTACACTCTGTGGACTAATGTTAGCAATTCTACATTGTTTTGTTCTTGCAGGAAATAATAGAAAGCAGCAGCAACAGACATCAATCAAACATTGGAGGACCATTACCAATTTCATATCTGGAAACTACATCAGAGAATTCAAATGTTTTTCTAAGGATTTCTTTGTTTACTTTGTTTTCAGAGCTTTTTGCATTATCATCCAACATTTGATTTGACTTTTTCTTTTCCAGTTGCAAGTAGCTCCTGTATTCCATTGTGTTTTTCATTTGCGGTACGTTGTGTGCATCCATCAACATCCCACTTAAAAGGTCAGTGACGGATAGTTTGCATCGTGCCAAGGAGACATTTTTGAGTAAGACAGAAACAGAAGTAAGACAGAGTAAGAAAGAATTACTGTAAACAGCTTGAAGTGGAAAATAACAAGTGCCAGTACTCTCTTATTCACATGCTGCCGTGTGTATTGGCCGGAATCAGCAATCATTATTATATTCTTACTTTCTACAGAGAACAAAAGGTACTAGGAGACATTTGCTTTGGGGGTCCTCGCTCAAGAAAATGTTTAGTTTTTTTTACTTAAAACTATACAATTTCACATCATTTTGGACCATTATTATTACCTCCGCCAAGGCCGAATGTCCAATGCCAACATTTTTTTCCTGGCGACTTTGCTGGATAATGCTCAAAAAGCTTATAGACAAAACTGGCAATAGTTAAATATTGATTTTATTATTTACACATATCACAGCCTTCGTCTGAACATTTATTCTTCTGGAAATGTTTGCCCTGTAAAATCATATTCTGTGAATCAAAATAGCAGACTCAGAAAACTTTTGTTGTTTCACTAGTTATATTCGTTCACAAATGTTATGATGAACAGTTCGCTAATTATTTTACAAAAAAGATGTGAACATTGTATTGATATGTTACAGCATCGTTCTCACCCCCCCTGCCCTGTGCCATACCGTGCATCAGCTCGTCCAGATGCTCCACAGATGTGTAATGGCAGAGAATGACCTCCCATTATGCACCAAATCTGATGTAGAGAGGGCATAAAAGACTAACCGGGGTCCAGATATTTTAGTTGGTGGGTGTGAATTTCAAATATAAATGCGTAGAACATTACTGGAACGGGAAAAAAAACAACAACAACATATTGTTTGCCTTCAAACTAAAGGTTTGGTTAACATATTAGTAAGCCGATGTCTAGTTCACACTACACAACTTTATTCCTGATTTTGCACTCACCAACAGTTTTTGGAGCTCCCCAACAAGAGATCCGAGGCGAATCTGTGTTGGCTAGGCGCTCGAGCACCATGTGTGAACTGTTAAAAGATGCGAGCCAAGAGAATCGCTGATGCATCACAGACACAATCCAGATATCTAGCAGGCTAAATATGTGGACCTGTCGGGGAGCTACAGCCAATGAGAGCTCAAGACAAGGCCTGAGGGGAAAACATGGGGTAGGAGGGGTCGCCTGTAACGAGAGGAACTTACTGTATGTGTTGGATTTTCAACACGGACCAAAGTTGTTTTTGCACCCTAGAGTGTTGGATGTTTGCAGTGACTGATGTACAGAGGGGAAATGTTAAAGACGTGTGGAAACATGTATGCAACGACACAGACAATTAGACTGTTGTCAGGCTAATCAGTCACTATGACCCCAATAGATGTGGGTCAATAGGGGCCTACTAAACCCACCTGTAGGTTTTATCATCTATTCCCATGATAGATCACCGAAAGAAGGTATGAAAGAACATGACAGCGATCTCTAGCGACCGTAGTAATTATGACAGGAGCAGAAGTGGAGGTCAGGCGCTGGAGTAAACACAGTGTTAAACTCCATAAGGGGTGGAGGTCGGGAACGATGGATGGATGTCTTTGTAGTTATTTTTAACCCAAAACACAATGTTTTTACCTAAACCTATTGGTTGTTGTTTTGTTGCCTAAACCTAAAGAAGTCGAAGTTTTATTGCCTAAACCTAAAAAAGTTGTAGTTTAATGTCTTAATCTAAAGAAGTTGTAGTTTTGTTGTTTAAACCTAAAGAAGTTGTAGTTTTGTTGCCTAAACTCAAACAAGTAGTAATTTTGTTGCTTAAACCTAAAGAAGCTTTTTTGTTTGTGTTCAAAATGTGATGTTTCATTCAGTTTTACAACATGCTAGAACATGATGCTTTTAAGTTTAATTTTCACTTTTACAACGTAGTAGGCCCCTACTCACTCACATCTATGGTGCTTATATCGACTGATAACGCTGATTTAATGACCTGATAACAGTCAAATCCGGTGAACGACGACATCAACAAGCACGACTACACCCGTCACTTCTCGCGTGTGTTTTTGTGACAAAACGTAGTTTGGAGACCTCATCGGGGATTCCTCCTGGTGAAAGATCTTGTAGTGTGTGACCTCCTCCTCAATCAGAAAACATTGTTTCACTCTTGTTTTATCTGGCGCTGGCGTTCCCTGCTCTCTCTCTGTCTCGTCCTCTTGTTCTACCAACACCACAGCAGCTCGCTCTCTATCTGGCACCACTAAACAAACGCAGTGGACACTTAAGATGAAGCTAAAAATGTAAATAGTTCTGTTTTCGTCTCAAGAGAGGCTTGGCCTTCACTTATTTTATTTCCTCTGAGGCCTTGGGCTGCATAAGTGAGGAATCCAAACAGGTTTTTGTGTTGAAAATGAATACAATGTTATAGATTAATTCATTACATTTTACGTTTTCCATATGTCGTAATCATTTTCATCTGTACATGCTACCCCACTACTCTTTTTATCCCCTCTCTCATTACGCCTCATCTGTGCTGTTTGTGTCTGTTTTAGATAACCGATCAGATAACAGAGTTCAGTAGAAGTCTGATCACAGATCTGCTGCAGTCAGTCAAGGATGGACGAGATGTCTCGGTGCCATCAAGTCTCTTAGAGCTGTACAAAGCCGTTAGTGTTCTGCGGTGTCTTCATAATGTATGCGGTCAAGTCGGACAGTTTCCAGCAGCCTTCAAAGAATTTACAGGAAGTCACAGGAAAAGTGACATCCTGTTAGATCCGATCTGTAGGCTACTTGTAGCTTTCTGACCACGTTCAGATTTATTTATATTTGTTTGTAAATGTATGTGGAAATGTGCGTGAATCTGGCATTGGATTCTATCCTTTATTATTTTTATGTTCGCCTTGCAAAGCACTTTGTAATGGGCACTCGTTTTGATAAGTGCTATATAATTTAACTTTGATCAGGCGACAGCCAGCCGTTTCCCATCATGCCCTGGGTCCTGCAGTCGGTGGAGAGCAACTGCGGCGCCTGGCTCTAAAAACTGCGGCCCACGTGTGCATGTGACGTCAGAGCAAGTCGGGATCAAGTCGGACACAAATCTAACCGGCATGCATTGCGCGGCGATCGCCGGTGATTGATTCTGCGACGGCCTGGCTCATCTCGAACCATTCTATTTACACAGCGATGAGATACTGATGATACCGGATTCACTGGTATTCCTTTTAAATGTGACAGAAGTTAACAGTCACAACATGGCTGAATGACTGCTGCCTCCAACTAAACTTTGTGTAAAACAGTCAGCATGTTCTTCTGAAAAAAACAAATAGTCCTACTAGTGACGCTCACATACTTGTAGCAGGTGAACAATTACAGGTTGTGAGTGAATTCAAATATCTCGGGGTGTTAATTGACTCTAACCTCTCCTTAAAGTCGCATGTAAAAGGAACTGTTAGAGCCTTAAAACGAAGATGCTCTTGTACAACAGCAATGTCAAAGTCCGTTATGCTATATGGCTCGGAGAGTTGGCGAGTGATCCAAACTGATATGAGGAGAGTGGAAGTTTGTTCACAATGTATGCCTCAGACGAATATAACAGAACTTTGGCCGAACAAAATTTCCAACCACCAACTGTACAAGAAAACCGGTAGCCAGAAAATCACCAAGGAAATTACACACAGACGTCTGAGATGGCTAGGCCATGTGCTGAGAACGCTTTAAGATGGACACCACCAGGCAAAAGAAAACCCGGGAGGCCCAAATCCACCTGCCGCAGAAATGTGATACAGGAGCTGGACAAGATGAACCTGTCATGGGGAGAGGCCCAACATGCTGCCAAGGACCGAATGCAATGGAGAGAGCTCATTGAAGCCTTATGTCCCATAGGGGATGAAGAGGAGTGTGTGAGTGAGTGAGTTAAATCTTGCAAATTTCCGATTCATTACAAAATCACTTGTCTACAGAGGCTGCTGAGATGTTTCTACATTCTATGATTTACTCATCTGAACTACTGTTTAACAAGCTGATCACAGGCCAACCACAGTACACTGAAACCACTCAAATCACTATACAAACTAGCACTCAAAACTCTAGATAAGAAATCAAAGCACTTCCATCACTACCCAATCCTAAAAAAAAGTATCACATTTTAAGTTGGGATGACCTAATAAAATATGTGAACTTGTGCTTGGTTTACAAAGTTATCCATGACTCAGCTCCACCCCCACTTGTAGCCTCTATCAACAGAAGAACCGATACTAATCATATCATTTGGGGGTCTGTAAGAGGAGAAAAGTGCCTTTAGCCAGTCAGCCTGGTCTGTTGGAGGTCCAAGAGAGTGGAATATAATTCCAATTCACATCAGACAACTAAACACCTATAGATCTTAGGGTAACCAATTAAAACAATGGATGATTAATACACACGTCAGCATTAAACTCTCTTTTTGCTGTTTCTATCTATATGTCCTGCTTGTCTGCCATGTTGTTTTATATGTACTGTATAAATGTCACTACTGTTTCTACTACTTTTAACCACCCGATTCGACTGTTATCAGGCCATTAAATAGATGTTATCAGTTGCTTTAAGCACCATATATGTGGTCGACTGATAACACCTATTTAAAAGCCTGACATCAGTCTAATCAGCTGCATTTAAAGCCTAGACTGGGAAACGGTTACTCTGCAGTTTTGAACATTGCTTCCCTAGAGAAAGTAACGTGTGAACCAAATGTTGAAAAATAATATGGACTCATTCTGAAAACAAGTTTGAATGCTGGTAAGGAGTTACAGTAAATTAACATAACACAAATTTGAGAAGCAGAAATGTGCGTGTTTTTAAAACAAGTCTAATGCTAGTAAAAAATGCCTTTGTGAAGCTTTTACTCTGAGAAAATGTTAAACTGAAAAATAAACCAGAGGCAGAATCATGACACAGAGTTGTTCTTAAAACAAGAGTGAAAGTTGGTCAAGAGTTATATTAACACCTCAAGCCTTAACTTGGAGGAAACCTTTGTCATTTTGCACTGATGAAATTATGCAAGTTTGTTCTTGTTGGTTGTAGAAAGTGTTTACTACTTGGGTCAATATATTCATAACACCAGTAAATGACCGAGTATTGTTCAAACCATTCAGAGGTCAAACAGGTTTGTGAACTTGTTCATATAAAGAGGACACATGAAGCTTTATAGTAACTGACGAGCAGTTACAAAAAACTACATCCAACTAAAACGATGGCAGTTTTTCTTTTGAATGGTCTTATAGATATGGAAGTGCTGTTAATTGTATGATTTTTATTAAACTTTTTTGTGATTGTACACGTCACATCCCTCTTTCTACACCTCACTCTCAATCTCTTCTTTTCTAAAGTACTAGAAAGAGTGATGTCTCAACAACTCTCAGACCATATATCATTTAGTGACCTTTTCGAACCCTTTCGGTCTGCATTCAGGGCCTGCCACTCCACCGAAACTGTGCTTACTGAAGTCGTAAATGATCTGCTCCTAAACATGGATCCAGATTCCACCTCAGTACTTTTACTACTGGATGTAAGGGCAGCTTTTGACAGTATCGATCATTGTATACTCCTTGACCAATTGGAGAACAAATTTGGTATCTCTAGGCTTGCTCTCGCATGGTTACAATCTTATTTATCCAAAAGAACGCAGTGTGTCTCTTTTAATAATACGGCATCGATAATCTCTGAGGTGAAATATGGCGTACATCATGGCTCTGTTCTTGGCCCTCTGCTCTTCTCCCGATACATGGCACTCTTGGCCAAATTATACGTAGTCATGGAATTAATTTCCACTGTTACGCTGATGATACACAGCTGTATATGGCTATAAAGATGGAGGATCAATCCCAAATTATTAAATTAGAGGCCTGCCTGTCTGAACTTCTCATATATGTTTACGTTATATATATTAATTGTAGTCATATGTATTATCTATGTTGTATTTTCATTATGTTGTGAATCTTGTACGTTATGCGCACATCGTGATGTTGATGCTGAAATGATATATCATGCAGCCCTACTGTATACCCCGAATCTCGCCCAATGTCAGCTGGGATCAGCTCCAGCCCCCTGCGACCCACTAATATATATATAAATATATATATATAAGCGACTACAGATAATGGATTGATGTATATTAACAATGTCATAAATTGGGCAACATGTCTGTCCACGGTGTAACCTATATGGGGCCCAGTGCATGTCCCAGCACGGAGGTGACTGCCAGACCTTATTTCACACTGAAGCTGAATAAAAAGAGTTATAACTGTGCACATTAAAACAATATCTATCCATCTTGACAATATAATCCAAATCAGATAACACTATGACTTATTCAATATGTGGGCCTCAGAACTCGGAACTGCTATAGATTATACGTTTGGTCATAGTCAATAAAATGCTTGAAGCAAAAACGTCATTCCTTCCCATTAAAACATGTAATAAGTTATCAATTCAATTGACTTAATTGAACAATTCTGACAAGACTGACCTCCCTTTGGCTTTACTACACTATATGAGATACGTTCCAGTGCAGCCTGCGTTTTAACCATTTGGGACAAGCAGCAACTTTTTTTAATCCCCACAGATAATTTGTCCAGATGGCAATGTGCTTTACTCAACCCAACATCAACATGCATCTCCATATGGATGGAGGGAAAAGAAAGGGAAAGAAGTATATGACAATTTAATTTCCCCATTTAGACAAAACTGTTCTGCTGCGAAAAGCAAATAATCAGAGCAGACAAGGTATTTAATGCCCAGATTTACTGTACAGGTCAGACTTCAGGAGATTAATAGAGTTTGATTTCTGCTCACAATCTGAGCAGAAATTTCACGGGGGCCATGATGGCCATGGCCGCCGTGCTCCCTCAGTTTGGCCTTCTGCCCCTCAAAAAATCGTATGCCCTGCGGCTACAATGGCCATGATGCTCCGCCTGCATCCCCAGCTGATTTCAACTTTTTCTCCTCTGCCTCTTTCCAGTCAGAAAGAAATAAAGAAAGGACGATGGAACTTATTGTATAGGTACATGTATAGCATACCATGTACATTCATAAGCTAAAAATGGGAGGGAGTGGGACTGCCAGATCACAGTGATGGGTGTAAATCAATGCTAGGGTCTGCAACCCAGCTGTTCAGCATGTTTCAACATCTGTTCCGACAGATGTTTGTCCAGTAAAGCTCAGCAGGAGTTCTCAAATGCTGGTATAGGGTCTGATTTGGGGGGGGATGGATGAAGAGAGGTTAAGTATGCCAGCTTGACCGGGTCGAATCCTGCACGATTTAGTTTCTTTCGCAGGGTGGCTGGGCTGACCCTGATCGATGGGACGAGGAGCTCAGACATCTGGAAGGATCGTTCAGTAGCACAGCTTCGCCTTCGGACTGAAGAGAGACAGGTGGTGATGAGGACGCCCTCCCTGTGGAGGTATTCCAGGCACGTCGAAATATGAGGGGACCTCAAGATAACACCAGAATGTGCTGGAGGGTTTATATATCCCATGTGGACTGGGATCACCTCGGAATTACCAAGGAGAATCTGAGGAAGTAGATAGGGTTCAGGACTGAGATAATCAGAAAATTAACCCTCTTAGACCCACAATAGACCGTTTTTGTCTTTTTTAGAGGGTAACAAGGCGTTTTTAGGGGGAGATAGCAGGTCAACAGTAGATGTCACATAGAAGTGGTGTATATCATCTGAAAGCTGGGAACCTGAAGATTAATTTGAGATGCAGCTCAGCACTGTGTGTCAAGTTGTTCTAGTCATAAATCAGAAATAAACATGATTTAATTAATTAAAATAAATTGTAAAGTGTATAAGGGTTTAGAACATTATGATAGAAGTATATGATGGTCATCCCCATGCTCTATTATGTCTCATAAGTTGTTGCAGCAATCTTTGGGTTGATTCCATTTGTTACACAGATTTAGTGCTAAATTTAATAATTTTTTACCACTGGAGAATTGATTAAAATGATCAAGAATCCCTCCAAAATACCACATTAAGACACCAAGACCTTGAGGAACACCATAGAAAAAGCCATGCTGTGATTTGGGATCAAAAACTTTTGACATTTGGAGATTTCTGCAAGAATTGCATTTTTTTGCAATTGGATGGCGAGCATCCACAGCTCATTTTATACGATGAAGTCAAGTTTAAAAAAATGGTCTCACTACAATGAAATGGCTCCTATGGGGACTAACATCATCACACGTGAATACAGTTGGGCTCATTGGATCCACAAGAGTCTCAGCTTTACAGTGATACCCAATCTATGTAATTCAAGACTGTTTAGGGACCCCAGTATGCAGGAATATTCAAACACAGCATTTTAGAATGGGAGACAATAACACATTTATATTGCATGAAAACTGCATGTGATTATCATAAAGTGGGCATGTCTATAAAGGGAAGACTCGTGGGTACCCATAGAACCCATTTTCATTCACATCTCTTGAGGTCAGAGGTCAAGGGACCCCTTTGAAAATCACCATGACAGTTTTTCCTCGCTAAAAGCCCAATTTTGGAGTGTTCTTTAACCTCCTTCCCGACATTGGTAGCATGACATTGGTACCTATGTAATCACTGACTCAAAAAATGTAACTGGACAAGTTTACATTAGACTTTGATAAAGTCATCAAATGTACTATTTGTTGTCAAATACTAAACGTGCATGGTCTGGATACTTCAGGCCTGGGTCTGTTTTTCATGGTTTGGTCATGGCTTCTTCATTTCAGTAAAGGGAAATATTGATGCTAAGGCATGAAATCATATTTTAGACAATAATGTGCTTGGAACTTTGTGGCAACACTTCGGGTAAGTCCTCCGAGGCATTTTGGCTTGGAAGACCTTGACTTGCCTGCACAGAGCCCTGACCTCAAATCCATCTAACACCATGGGGATGAAGTGGAACGCCGACTGTGAGCCAGACTGTTTGAAAGCCCTCATTGTTGTGTCATAAGTTTGCCCATCTGCTGCATTATACATTTTGTTTGCTTTGTTCTGATAGTAATTTACTTCGCCTTGCCTAAGTGATGTCATCGGAGCTGCTGTGTTAGCGAGCCAGCAATGTGAGGTTTAGTTACAGTTTCATCTGATATTAAGACAATGGTGTTTTTCCTCTCTCGTTTTTTTCAACATTCACCTACAGTGTACTACCTTTGTTTATTGCTCACCTTATCACTCAACATCAGTGTTCAACCAATGATCTTATGGCTGAATGGGAGCAAAATGCTGCAGCCAGGTTTCAAAAACATGTCTAAAGCCTTCTGAGAAGAGTGAAGGCTGTTCTAGCAGCAGATTAATGCCCATGGGTTTTGACGGTATGGTTGATATTGGGTGTCCACAGGCTTTTGGCCATCCCTGATGACGCTCCGCCAAGCTTGGTTTGCAGCTGTCTTCACTTATTAAACGCCGCTTTCACAAGCTATCGTCCGTTTGGCTGGTCTGAACCACAGTGAAATGGATACTTTTGGTTGGTTTTCTATTTAGTATGGTTCACAGGCAGGGTCTGAAATTAGCACCTGCCACCCATCAAATGCGGGTAAATTGTTGACAGTGGTAGATAAAAAAATCAGGCCACCCGCCGCTTTGGCAGGCAGGGAAAACACTAAGGACGTCCCATCGTCCCGGGGCCAAAAAAATGAGGATGAAAACTAATTTTGGGACGAGACTTGAAAGAAAAATACCTGTTACATTAGAATGAACGGTGATGAAAATGACTGCACGTTTTCTGTAGCACAACCGTTAATATTAAACCTCCGTGACAACAGAAACACGCATACACACTGTATGCGCCCGATCCATCCCGCATGTACACACACGCACACATACACATAACATATACCGCCGGCCTGTGATCTCAGGCCGGGTGCAGCGTTAACGGGGAATTATTGCCAAGTAAATGAGACAAACTTTTTAGTATTAACGTTACCAGTTAGCTAACGTTAGACTGTTCGATGCTAACGGTAACGTTACAGTTAGCTAACGTTAGACTGTTTGATGTTAACGGTAACGTTACAGTTAACGCTCACTAATGAGCCGGCAGCCGACGTTTGTAATTACAGTGAGTGAGATGACGATAACGTTACATTAATGAGGAGTCGAAACTGCGCCACAGCTCAAATCATGTTACTAATGTTAACCACTTATTTACCTACTTACTCCTCTCTTCGTCCCCTTTGGGTAATAAGGCTGCAATGAATGAATTGTGTCTGTGGCAACATGCTGCATCTCTCCTCATGACAGGAGCATCTTGTCCAGCAGCTCCTCCAACTTTAGGAGCAGCTAGCAGGGCCGGTCCTAACTTTTTGGGGGCCCTATGCAAAATCTTGTTTTTCAACCTAATGCATTTTTTTCACATAGAAAATATGTGTGAATTATGACCTGATTATAAATATTATATTAAAATAATCATAATCTTTTGGCGAAAAGTACCCTCCCACCCCCCAAAAATAGGGCTCCCCCGGAAGCTAGGGTGTAATTTGAACACTGTAATTTACCATGCATGTAATGTTTTTCATGTAAAATATATCGAACATTGAATGACATCAGATCTAAAATGTTATTCCTTCATTTAGCGCAGAGATTAAAAAGTGGCAGATAAAATTTCTGAGTTGCAGACAAAAAAAAAAAATACTTACCTGCCACAGTGGCAGGCAGTGAAAAAAGTTAATTTCAGACCCTGTTCACAGTGCAAAAATAAAAGCGACCACTTCTATGCAGGGAATCACAAACTTGGAAATATTGCGGTCAAAGCGTTTTCACTTTGATTTGTCACTGTTCTACTGTGCATGAATCCCGTCTCCTTCAGTTTATCTGGAATGACTTTATAAACGTCACTATTTTCGTGAACTTTATTTATCATATTCTGTATGTTCTCTTCGGCCCAGATGTCAAGCAAGCATCGGACTTCTGCAGAAAACCAGCTCAGTCCTCTCTCACTCATGTTCTCATGACTCATGTCATGAAACGGCTGCAGTTATGTTTAGGCAACAAAACCACTTAGTTAGGTTTAGGAACAACCTCATGGTTAAGCTTAAAATAACTATGTAAACTAAGTAAAATACGTACGGAAACAACGTAACAGAAGTACGAAAAACATGTCACAAATGTCAAAATAACTCAACAACACTTTGGGACACCAACACCGGACTCCTGATTGAAAGTCCTGTGTTTGTTGGACCCAGACGTTTTATTCTACGTCACTAGTTCTGAGCGTTGCATATTTACGTTTACATTGCAGTCAATACAGACTACATGGTGTACAAATGACACGCTAAAAGTATAAGAATGCCATTCTTATTCCAATTTAGTGCAACCAGGCTGGTGGGACAACGGATGGGCCGATGGGGTGACGGATCAACAGACTTAGGTCTCAGCACTAGTGGTAAAAACAAGCCCTTGTCTTTGCTAATACTTGTATTTCACATCAAGTGTGCAAGCAGGAATGGTTTGAGCGAGGGATGAAGAACATTACCGTCCCACAAAGCAAACAGTTATAAGTCTGCCATTGGCTGGCATTCTCCTCCCCTTCCACTATCTGCGCTATCTATTTTACAAAGGCACCGTCGCTGCATCATGGGCTTAGCACCGCCCACAATGATTGTGATTGGTTTAAAGAAATGCAAACAAGCTAGAGCGTTTCCCCCCCTATAGCCGAATGATAATGTGTGGGGCCAGACCTACAGTATGCTTAGCACCACTGACACAGTGCTGTGTGGATAGGTGTTGCTATGCGAGACTGTGTGTTCAACAACAACAACAACCTAGAGAATTAAACTCTCTGGCTGATCATTTTGTACTAAATGAGCACAGGCAAAGTAACTGTTGGTGATTCATTGAAATTCAGAGAATTAACAGACACAGCTCTCCCTCTCCCGGGGAGATGAGAAACCTTGATCACCCCTCTTCACGGCATTAGGCTGTTTTATTTCAGACAGACAAAGCTTGATGTGTTTTGACAGGAGTCAAGAGGGGCTTTGGGAGAGTTGTTTTTCTCTCACAAGCATGTCTGTCTTTTGTGAAACACGAAACCTCGGCACCACAAAAGTTCCAAAACGTCTGGGTACAACGACAGTGAATAACCCCAGATTTCTTTTTTTTTTTTTTTTCTGAGGGTAAATGCAAAGATCCCGTCCTGAGATCGGAGGCATACGTTAGCTTGACATCTGGGCTCATCTGGATAAATCATCGCTGATTCATCTCAGCTGGACATCTCTACTTTATATCCTGCTCGGTATACACACTTTTCAAAAGCCAAAAAAAGGGAGCACATGCATTTTTCTACATTACCAAAGATTCAGTTTCAAAGCTCTGAACTCTCCTGAGAATCAGTTGAGACATACACTACATGACAGGGTCCAAGGATTTGCTTCAGGACTACAGATGCAGTTTTTTATTTTTACCCTCACAACAGTGTTGGCTTTGATGATGACTTTCACCTGGTCTTGTCAGAACATTAATAGTTACCACACTGTGACATGACTGTGGAGGTCAATGTAAATGGATTGATTTTGGCCAGATGTTCCTCAGACTGGTTTGATCGAGACGCAGGTACAGGGAGGAACAAATACCCCCGTAAGGCAGATAATCCCCTGGTCGTGTCTCTCACGTCTGCCTGTCTAAGTGGATCCAAGCTGACTCAGCTCTGATCAAGTGCTGTATCCTCATCATCACAGGAGGAACAACTATTATTTTTAAGCAAGTGATTTCCAACAGCAGGTGTTCGGTAGTCGCTGCTGCCAGCGTTAGGTGTTCTCCCTCTATTTTGTCAGTTTGGTTCAACTCAATCCGTTCTGAAATAGAAAACAATCCAAAACACAGATGTTTCTATTTCTGAACGCGTCTGACTGTTCTTGGAAGCCGTTTAGATCAGGTCTGTTTTGTTTGAAAATGTAATTATGCACAGTGAGAGGCAAACTCACAAACCTGCACAAATAGAAACAAGAAACCTCAAAGGGTGAAATGGACCCCTAACTGAGCTGCCAAAAATAGCGTCTCGGGGCTCCTGTGATATGTGAACATATTCATATGAGGAAATTTGGCGCAAAATTAGCCCCTTTCTATGCAAATGAGCCTCATTGCAAAAACAGTCCAGTTCACAAAGATCAGCGCTGATAGCCACACGCAGTTACAGTGAGATTATTAATGTCTTCAGAGAGTTGGTGGGAACTGAAGCACATTTATGAGGGATTTCTCTCTGTCACATTTAAATTCCTGAAGTTGAGAGGAATGCCTCTGCGCCTCGCCGGTCAGGACCTGCAGCTCGCCGTCTTAACTTTTCTTTTTTTTTTTCTTTCTCCATTGTTCTGCCTACTGCGTTCTTGTTGCAAAGGCAATATTTATACTTTGCCACATGTGTAATTGCAATCAGACACAGAAAAGGCAAATTGCACTCAGCTGCAAAACGTTATGGGTGTGTTTGCGTTGTAATATCATTAGTGCTTTTTGTGAATGGGACCTTGAAATTAGACAGATAGCAGTTGCGAGTGATGCACAATTCATGGTGCTATCAGCCAGGCTGGTCTCACACACTGTTCGTACCTATTCCTACGAAAAGTAGTGCACGGTAATTCATTTATATCCCATAAAATCAATTTTTGGGGTAATTAACGTAATCGTGAACTAGGAAATATAAATAGAGGCGAACACCACGTAGGGAGGAGGTCGGGGTGGGTCAAAAATTACCGGACTTTAGCCCAGGAGACCGCTGTTCGTGTCCCGTGTGAAATCAGAAGTCAACGTTGATTTATTTGGCACAAGTGACGCCACTTCCGGAGTTATTTTAAGCCAAACCACAATCTTTTCCTAAACCTAACTAAATAGTTTTGTTCTAATCTAATCAATCGATCTAATCCTAAACCTAACTAAGTTTCGGTGTCTAAGCCTGCGAAGAAAACTTCCAAAAGAACCATCCATCTATTTTCTTCATCTTCTTCCTCCTTTTATTCTTTCTTTAAGTATCATCAGTAATTCCAAAGATCACAACCAACCAGTTTTCTTCTATCTTAAAGTAATAATCTGTAAGATGTTCATTTAAATAAATGTCTGTTATGTCACCGTCTATCGCCGGTTGAGGTAACACAACGGTGATTGAGCCTATGGGCCAATGATGAAAGTATTGCAATATTTGTATACTGTATTTGTAGTATTAGAACTGGGAGTCTGTGAAATAAACGCTGTATTACATTTCCTGATGCTGCTGCTTCACATTAAAAGCATCTTACTAACCTTTATTATGAAGTTACAAGTAATGCAATGTGTTTATCAGTGAAATTGACACTGACCGCTTTCTTTCATTAGAAATGCGTCTGCAAAACAAGACAATGGAAATTTTGGTAATTTTTTTTTGCCAGCCAAACAGTTTGAAATATGTCAGGGAGTAATGAAGAGTCAGGAGCAGCCACAGTGAGCCGGTAGATGAAGAGCTGCAGGTAACAACTACTTTCACTTTGCTTTTCAGACTCGTGCCGTGTACAGCATAAAATCAGATTACAGTTTCTCACAGAATGATGGAAAAAGGCCAATTATTTCCTGACTTCTTTATTAAAACAACAATAGTTTTCTGGGACCTGCAGTATTAAACCACATCTGCTGTTACCACCAGTTAACAAGGTGTCACCAAATCAACCAGTACTGAAATCTTGAAGATCGCCACTTTAACACACTCACCACCGTGATCCATTTCAAGACTTTATTCTTCAAATCGTTGAGCTCGTTTAAATCAAATCACCTGCACAAACTCCCTCTCATCAAAGTTAAAATATTTATTTATAATATTTATTTGAATTGTATTAATATGTTGTGTTTTATTATCTTGGGATAACTAGTTATTAAAAGTGCAAACCATTCTAAATGTCAAACACAACTACGTTGTCTGTGTCTGTGGGAAACATGGGGCTCATTTGATGATAGGTTGATCATCTCGACAAAGTTAAACTTGGCCTAAACTTTGACTTTTTAGACAACAGACCCACACAGTGACAGTGAATCAAAAGCATCATCATATGTTGGATTTACCTGGTGTGTTTGATCACTGAGCATCGCCTCTTTTGTTTTCTTTTATTTCTATCTTCTAACCTGAATTCTGAGACCTTATGTTTGGTTATTGTTTAAGATATGCTCCACATTTTTCCCCCTGGTCAAAGAAATATATATAAAAAAGTGTTTTAACACCATATTTGCTCCATTGTTATGGCTCACATTGGGCCTCCAAAACAACACTCTGCCACGGGCCGCTGAGATTAACCTCCTGCTGTTAGCTATAAACACCAGAGCCAAGAGTCCATGTGTTCAAACCCTGACGGCAGCACTGCTGGCTCTGAGAGGGAGAAGAATGCTGGAAGAACCCCAAGTACCATCCTTTCTCTTACCTGTCATAGAAGTCTTCTCTCAAGTAGTCGTAGTCAAACTCGTAGCCACTGTGGGGGGGGGGGGGGACAAGCACAATAGCACACAGTGACTGTAAAAAACAAATGGGATACAATGCTTTCCATAACATTAGCAAGAAACCACATTTAAAACAACACATGGGAACTAAAACGTTTTGGGGTTTCCCATGCAGTTTATAGATGCACACACAAATTAAAAATGCATTAAAAAAAAGGCAATAATTACAAACTGTGTGGGAAAGACAAAGAAACCACGACATACTTCGTCTCACCCCAAGAGACAGAAAGAGACAGAAATATGGCAAAAACAACAGAGGACCTGGCAACGCAAACTGAACTCTCGTGAATGATGTATCGTACGTTTAATGTTTATCGACACATTTACAATTGTTGTTGGCGCACATGTCCTGGACGCAGGATTTGGAGGGTACACAATAAGTCAGAGGTTCCTCAATAAAAACCTCGTAACTATTGAGCTGTAAACGATGTAGGAATAAATATGCTGAAACCTGCATTTATCATATTTTTACATCCGTCCTATTCTCGTGAACGCCTGGAGGCAATTTCTTCAAATTTGACACAAACGTCCACTTGGATTCAAGGATGAACTGAATTTGGCTGTCAAAGGTCACGTGTTTTGGCATAACTCAATGTCCAATGTCTGGATAAAATGATGAAGTGATGACATTTTGGACAGACATGGATGTTAACTGCAACTTTACTGGTTGGCGGAGGCGTAACAACCGTGAGGGAGTAATTCATCATATCCTATATTTAACTAGGATGTCACATTGAGATTGAAACCTCTTTTACAAGTGAGACCTAGCCAAGACAGACAGGGTCAAATAGCAGCATCCAACACATAAGACAACAATATTGATCACGGCAGATAGGTACCACAAAAAAGCATTACATCATACAGTGCATTAACAAAGCAGCAGTTTGGTCATGTGTTTGTTAATTTACTGCAGCTAGCTTCCTTTATTCTAAGTTTAAAATCATTTAAAGAGACAAGGGTCTCAAGTTTAAGCTTGGCCTACAGATCATTATCAACCAACTCCAGTCTAGTCGCACCGCTCTCATCAACCCTGTTTCCAGCGGCAACAGGAAACTGTTTTAAGGGAACAAGCTCTGATGAACCTAGCTGGCGAAGAAAGTGAAACATCTAGCAGCTAAAGAGCTGGTGGAGACCAAAACAAAGCTAAAAGGGGAGTGAGAATTTGAACACAATCACAATGTCAAAGGTATATTATTATTAATATTAACATAACTGTCGGCATCTAGAAGGCACAGAGGCTAACGATTTAGCAAGCTAGCAAGTGGGTGACATAATGCAGGAAATGTGAAGGCATAATGATAGAGGAAAAAGATGAGGCCGTTGGGAATATCAACATTTTCATATTATATAATGACATATTATACAATTAAGAAGAAAAACAACATACAACTAAAATTCCAATATATTCACTTATGTACCGAAAAATTAACTTCCATGTCCTCCGCCATTTCTGACATCAACAAACACGTCACAACTCGTGAACTCGGAGCTTTCAGAAATTTTCCGATAAATTTTATGATAATGTTGCTATTTAAATATGCAACTGCTGGCTAATATGTTAGCTATGGCAGTTATATATACAGTATACAGTATTACACAGCTTTGTTGAATACTTGATTCTGATTGGTCAATTATGGCGTTCAACGGTCTGTTATTTCTTTATAACGTTGCTACGTATAACAGACCGTTGCTTTGTATAACTGACCGTTGCTATGTATAACTGACCGTTGCTATGTATAACAGACCGTTTCTATGTATAACAGACCGTTGCTACGTATAACAGACCGTTGCTATGGGCGCCGTTCTGATGTCGGACTCTGGAGGACCGTTTTTGTGTCAAGTTACTGATTTCTTAAGTAAATAGCCGTGTAATAAGCATTGTAATAAGCTCCACGTCGGGGTGCGGCATCGCTCTGGCGGGGTTTCTTTCACAACAATGACCAGCTCACTGTACATTATCCCTTACATATGTGATGTGATGCTGTCGGTTGTCTTTTATTTCTTTATGCCCCCTATAGATGAATGCAGCTTTACAATATTCCGTTTTTTAAACTTTAAGACTCTTTGCGATGCTGTTGTTTTGGGACTGTATTATAATCAAATGTGCATATTGTGTTCATATTGTGTTATATGTTCATATTCACTGTTTCTAATATTTTGACCACCACCTTGACATAATATATGGAAGAGCATAGTCATCATAATTAGTACACAAGAGCTTGTTTCTTCTTCTTCATTTGTCAGGCCCAATACTGATATTTTAAATTTGTATACAATGACTGTCAAATAGTCTGATTTCTCACCATAATATTTTACTTTGTCATGAATGAAAAGCTTCTGAAACAGTATGCAAACCATCGCAGGAGACACAAAGTTTCTACAGGATCTCAGATTTTTTGTTCAGAGAAACTCTGGCACTGATTACTGCTGTAAAGTGCCTGAGGTAAAAAAAAAATCAGACATACTTTCCCTTTACATTAAAAACTTCAAGTCTAAATACTCATGTAAAAGTCAGACAGAGTTTAACTGACGAGGGCCGAGATGTTAAAAATAGAGACGTCTCCGGGGTGCTGTTGTTCATAAAACACCTTCTTCAGGGTGTTGTTCTCCCGTGTAGGTGGTTTTAAAGCCTCGGCCCTCTTCAATTAAACTGCTTTAGATCTCAGTCCCACATGAGCACCTGCATTTGTTTTTGTGGTCAACACATTTGAGGGTATATAATATTCTCTCGTTGGCCTTCTGATACAAGTCTTGGCCTTTAAAAGAAGAACCTGTGTTTGTTTAGAAGAGTCCTGAAACACTCCAAGATCTGCTTAGTGACACACTGATCTTATCAAACAATCAACCCAATAACCGGAGGTGTTTACCTGTAGAGAGACGCTGCTGACCGCTTCAGGATTTTGGGTCTGCTTGGCTTTGGTTCTCCGGCCATGTTGATATCTGGAAAAAAGAGCAGAAGAAAAAAAGAGTTTAATTTTTAACTTTCTTTACAGTTATTATAAGGAAAATTAACTAAAAAGATTGTTTGTCTTCTTTCTGATTAGTGGAAAGAAAACATCCAAAATACACATTTAGGTGTTTATTTTACTACTTTGTCTATTTTTTTCTGCAGATTTCTCCTAAATTCACCAAAAGTTAGCATTAGATAATATGTAAAGATAACATTTCAGTAAACTTAAAGTAATTGTCTTAACCTCTTTTACCCGAAGGACCCGATACCGGGTTCGTCTGAGCTGTGTGATAAAACACTGTCTTTAAAAACTTCATAAAATGCTGTGGTGGTCTTTTTTCTGCATTGTTTCTAAAAAGACGAGGCCTTAACGCTACTAAAACAACACTCCAAGTGTATTTTGTCCAAACAATGTTTGTTTGGCAATGATTTCAATAATTTAGTTACAAAATCAACGCAACGTACCTTTTTATATTGAATATACATACTTGACTTTGGATTCTTTTTTCTTATCTTATTTACATTATTATTGATCTTATTTGTTATTATCTAAGTTTTACTTGATCATATTGTTTTATTATAATAAAACTACTCCATTTGGAGTCAAAATTATACAATTTAGTTGTTTTTTATTATTGATTTTATACTGTGCCCAATGGTAGAATGTGATGATGCACAGGGTAACTGTCATGGCCAAAGGCTCCATTGTGTGCACATAGCCTCCTGTAGTGGATATCAGTAGTATTTTATAGTGAGATTCCCTTTCAAGAGGTAGAAAACCCATTTGGCAAACTTTGGGTATCCAAGTGGCCAAATGGAGAGTCCGCCTGGTCCCATCCTCACTAAAACCTTTGTAGAATCTGTGTGTGTCTTCAGTGGCATCTCTGTGCATGGCATCATTGCTATAATGGTGTTATCCACTGTCTTCTCATAATCAAGGCATAATAACAATTCTCTGAGGTCTTACCTATCCATAGAGACCATGATCATGCATATAGACCTGCTTGTTGTGGAGCTATTCTTGATTTATTTTGGGTAAGTCCGTCTAGAGGAACCACACCTTCCAGCACCCTGTAGGGCTTAAGAGGTTAATGTAAGTAATCAACCGGGAAAGTTTCATGATATCTATATTAGTTAAACCTGTAGCTTCTTCAAAATGTAGTGAATTTTAAAAATCCATATCTTTAAAGGCCGTTTTCCCTAAATTCGTTTTTTTCTCTCTCACCCAGAAATCTCCACTTCAGCAGCTCTTACATCCACCAAACTTTCCAGTTTCATTCCTCTCTATATTCTGATAGTTTTTACTGAGGGAGTTGTTCCAGTGGTGGAAGAAGTACTCAGATCGTTTAATTAAGTAAAAGAAGCAATACCACAGCATAAAAATACTCTGTCACAAGTAAAAGTCCTGCATTCAAAATCTTACTTAAGTAAAAGTACAAAAATATTAGAATCAAAATAAAGTTCAAAAGTCAAAAGTACTCATGCAGAATGGCTCATTTCAGAATTATGTGCATTATTTTATTGGATAATAATTATTGATGCATCAATGTGTTCATCATGTTAATGTTTCAGCTGGTAGAGTTGGAGCTATTGTATTTACTTTATATACTGCTGGGTAGTTTAATCCAGAATAATATCCATCCATCCACTATCTGTAACCGCTTATCCTGTTCAGGGTCATGATGGATCCCAGCTGACATTGGGCGAAGGCGGGGTACACCCTGGACAGGTCGTCAGACTATCACAGGGCTGACACACAGAGACAGACAACCATTCAAGCTCACATTCACACCTACGGGCAATTTAGAGGCAACAATGAACCTGCATGTCTTTGGACTGTGGGAGGAAACCTGAGATCCCGGAGTAAACCCACGCTAACACGGGGAGAACATGAAGTGTGGAATTTGCATATTAGTTGATCAATACTTTGTATTGATAATCAAAATCTGAAAAGGAACTAGTAACTAAAGCTGTCGAATAAATGTAGTGGAGAAAAAAAGTACAATATTTGCCTCTGAAATGTAATGGAGTAGTAGTATAAAGTAACACACAATGGTATTACTCAAATAAAGTACAAGTACCTAACATTTGTACTTAAGAACAGTACTTGAGTAAATGCACTTAGTTACTTTCTACGAGTCTGTTCATACATAATTCATAGCCTGATTTATACAACATTTTATTCCTAAAAACACTGTGGAAATGGGTATTTTTTATTGCTGTTGACAGTATTTTCTGATTTATGGAGTAATACAACGAGATATCCATATCCATAATCCTCTGACTCTAATATGTAAACAAAATAAAACAATCATTTTGAACCTGGCTTTATCAAATGTTCAGATTTATGTTCTGGAAATGTATGAAAATGAGTACATTTGATTGAAGTTAATTTGCATATTTAAACAGAACATTTCAGAAAACTTGTAATGCAAACAAATATTTGTCTTAATAAAGTCAGATCCCAAAAAACATTTAGTAAAATATCTGTAAGAGCACTGACAAAAAGTGGGAGAGAAGAGAACAGCTTATTGTGGGGAAACTGTCTCTAAAGGTGGATGATGTGTTGCCTTGTAATCTCCACTAGAGGACGCCGTTGAGCCATTTTCCAACATCTTCTCCACTCAGTCTGCCCACAGTGTGTTGTCAGCACAGTCAGCTGTATAAATAATCAGAGGGAAAGTAAGAAATCTGATTTCCAGCTGTACTGTTTTAGACTTTCCTCCCTTAAGAGGATACATTAGGCTACATTTAATAACCCTCTGAGACCCACAATAGAGCCGTTTTAGTCTTTTTTAGTGGGGTACAAGGGGTCTTTAGGGGGAGACAGCAAGTCAACATAAAAGTGGTGTACATCATCTAAAAGCTGAAGATTAATTTGTGATGCAGCTCAGCACTGTATGACAAGTTGTTTTAGTCATAAATCAGAAATTATGATCGAAGTATATGATGGTCTCATAAGTTGTTGCAGCAATTTTTGGGTTGATACCATTTGTTACACAGATTTGGTGCTAAATTTAACCATTTTTTACCACTGGAGAATTAATAAAAATGATCAATAATCCGTCCTAAATACCACATTAAGACACCAAGACCTTGAGGAACACCATAGAAAAAGCCATGATGTGATTTGGGATCAAAAACTTTTGACATTTGGAAATTTCTGCAAGAATTGCATTGTTTGGCGATTGGATGGCGAGCACTTCTGTTGTGTAAACTGCTCAGAAACCCCCTTATTGTCAATCTAGCTAGAAAAGCCATCCATCCTCTGAATGCTCTAGGTCTCTAGTTTGTGGCTGTAAAGTTTCATGAGGCTGTGATTATCCTAGAGGTCACCACAGGTCATTTTATACAGTGAGGTCAAGTTTAAAAAATGGTCTTACTTCAATGAAATGTCTACTATGGGGACTAACATCATCACACATGAATACAGTTGGGCTCATTGGATCCACAAGAGTCTCAGCTTTACAGTGATACACAATTTATGTAATTCAGAACTGTTTAGGGACCCCAGTATGCAGAAATATTCAAATACACCATTTTAGAATAGGAGAAACTAACACATTTATATTTTGAAAATGGCCATGCCAGTTTTTCCTGGACCAAAATTTAGCTTAACTTTGGAGCGTTATTTAGCCTCTTTCGTGACAACCTAGCATGACATGGTTGTTACCAATGGATTTCTCAGATTAGTTAGTTAGTCTAGTTTCATATGATATCTTGACTTTCACTCTAGCTCTAAAACTGAACATACTAGAGCCTCTGAACAACAGTAAAGTCTGTCGGGATGGCGGGTCTCAGGGGTTAAAGTGAATGTCCGGCATTACTGTGGTGGTAATTAAAAATGTGATTTGAGAAACAATCACAAATTAAACATATTCATGTACTGTGCTGTTTTATTATTCTTTAATTATGAGAATAAAAAAAGGACGGGGAAAGTTACGTAATGTTAATTATAGCAATATAGGATTAATAAGGAAAATGCATTTTTAAGGGAAAAAAAACCTGTTGTTAAACAGCTGTTTCGATGTTTTCCAGGCAGGATGACGACCACACCGCAGCACCGTGACGTCTCTTGTTAAGGTCTTGAATGGCATCCACTTAGACGCAGACAGTGGGAAACCTTCACTACATTTTAGTGCTGCCTTCAACACGGTCGACCACAATATAATACTAGACAGACTGGAGAACGGGGTTGGACTTTCTGGCACTGTGCTTAACTGGTTTGAACCCATGTTGAAGGACAGGGACCACACCGTGTTGATCGGTAATTCCATATCTGATGGTACAAAAACTGACATGTGGAATCCCCCCAGAGGGTCCACTCTCCGGCCTCCTCTCCTCAGCTGATTACTGCTCTGTGGTTTTTCTCTTCAACAGACTATTAGGGTTCATTTGTTTTATGTCTCCATCCAGCTCATGTGGGTGGAGAGTTAATAGCTGCTCTGAGCTCACACGAGGAAACAACCATCCACACCTACTGTATGAGCCATTCATCCATCCATCCTCTAATCCCGTTAAGGACCCCTGGGGGCTGGAGCCTATCCCAGCATGCATTGGATGAGAGGCAGGGAACACCATAGACATATATACATAGACGCCGCATTGGAAGCTTCAGCCCGTTGCAGCGATACGTCAACGTGGGCGCCATATTGGACAGGGCAAGACTGGCCTGTAACCCTATACAATCGAGCGGGGGAGCTGCCGTTTTTCTGGATAAAAAACACTATAGCATCTACATTTCTCAACCGATTTCAACGAGTCATTATTATATTAAAGGGTTTATGATCAACGTGGAGTAGAAATATAAAGTTTTGTCTCCAGTTACTTAGAATCTGGATAGTTGAGCTATAATCGCTGCTAGACGCTCAGGAGACGAGTGTGTACCGTAGGCTGACATGAACTGAATTACCGACGTGATATGAAATAATTCATTTATAATAAGGAATTACATTTCAACATTTCTTGTTTTAAACATGATATCATGTCAGATATGAACATCAATAAGCTAACATTAGCTTATATCGATTAGCTAACAATAAGGAACGTTAGCTAGTTCTTATCTGGTGTTACAGAAGCAAATGTTTTGTAAAGATGAAACGTTAACTTGAACAGTTGATAATGTGAAAAATGCTTAAAGGAAAACGTGATATGATAGTACTAGCTTTTAATAACTACCTAATAATTGATTGAATCCCACCATATTGAAGGACAGACCGCTGATCCATGAACCGGAAGCAGTGACGTTAACGTATTTAAACGTTTTTCACCAAAATCTTTAGGAAAGGAAAAAAAAAATCTTAACGTTAAATTAACGTTACTATTCGTAGATCATAAACGTTTGAATATAAAATGACTCGTTGAAATCGGTTGAGAAATGTAGACGTTATAGTGCTTTTTATCCAGAAAAACGGCAGCTCCACTGTTCACTTGTATAGGGTTACAGGCCAGTCTTGCCCTGTCCAATATGGCGCCCACGTTGACGTACGATCCAGGAGTCAATGCGGCGTCTATGTATATATGTCTATGGGGAACACCATGACAGCTCAACCAGCCCTGTCTCCTAAAAAATACATTCCCATACTACTAAACTGCATTTTGAATTACATTTCGAGGGAAACGTATTTTGTCGTGGATTATGTTTGTTTTTGACATATCACAAATATATTTGTGATGATAGTCCGCGGTAGTCCACGTATGGAGGAGGTCGCGGGTGGTGGATGGGTCAAACAAACAGGACTTTCACATAAGAGACTGCTGTTCATCTCCCATGTGAAACCAAAAGTAAACGTTCACTTATTTTACGTCTGTAGCTTAATAACGCAACAAACGTAGTCATTTTAAGCCAAACTATGATGTTTATTTATTAAACCAAACCAAGTAGTTTTGAGGCGTTTTTTTGTTTTGTTTTGTTTAAATTGATAACATTACCACATGTTTAAAACTGTGACCGTAATCCGTGAGAAAATATGTTTCCCTTGAAACTTAACTGAGAATGCAGTTCAGTTGTACGGGAACGAAATTGACAGGTTTGGCTCAACAGTCTATCCAGTCCGTTCTCATTCCCAGGGTGTCAAATAGCGACGCCTTGTCACGGGTTTGAAATTCCTTAAAACATAAAGCAGGATGAACTCCATGTCTTTGAAAGTGTTGGAAGATCAAGCAAAAGGGAGGAGTGAGGATAATAAAAGGATGGATGGACGGACGGATGAGGGAAAGTGAGTTTTCAGCAGCCAGAGGATGAAGATTCAAGCCTGTTAACTTCACCGTGAAGGGGAATGTGTGTGTGCGTGTGTGTGTGTGTGTGTGTGTGTGTGTGTGTGTGTGTGTGTGTGTGTGTGTGTGTGTGTGTGTGTTTTTGAGGCAGTGATCCAGGAGCCGGACCGCAGCCAGGTGTGGAAATGGCAGAAGTCCAGTTGTTTGCAAGGGCACACACACACACACACACACACACTTTTAGCCAACCCAAACTGTTATTGACCCTCCCCTTTATGACCTATAGGGAAAAACAGTGCACACACACACACACACACACACACAGTCCACCTGCTGCTCCATACGCCTCAGTGATTTTATTCTGTCTCCTGCAGGGTCTTGTTATTCAAAGTGGAAGTCCCTGAACGCAACACAAACTCAACCTACATCGACTCTTCCAATGTTTCTCTGAAAAGCAAGCAGTCATTTCAGACCAAAAAACACTTCACACTCTCGTCATGATCAAGAAACTGGAAACTTGTCAGCTCTCGTGGTTTGTTCAGCAGTTTGTGAATCAGTTGTTCCCTCATTAGTTGTCATTATTTTAGAGCTCTCAGGTTCTTTATCTTTTAACCTAAAAATCAAAGAGTTTCTATACAATGTGATGATAATAAACATGGCAACGTTATTCCATGTTTTACTGTGTTACTGAATTTCACCATTGACCAATACTGTCCAGTTACAGACTGAACTACCAATATAACTACCATTACAGTTATAATGTGTTGAAAAGGTTAAAACGTGTCTCATAATAGAAACTCTTAAGTCATCCCAGTAAAATACACATGGGGCTGAAATTACCTGGAGAGCTGAGAAGAGAGGGAGAGTGGTAAAGAGACAGAAAAGAAGACCGATTTTATATGATCCCCATAGCAAAACACACACATACATACATACAGTACATTCTAGCAGTGGGGCAGAGAGCATCGCTTAGCAGCTCCTTAGCTGTCATAGCTTTATTCTACATTAAACTCACAGGCACACTGATGGAGCCTTCTGGGAAATGTACCCTGTACTATTAGTGTTGTTAGTGGGGTAGCAATTAACCCTTCAACCAAGAACACTAAGATACACACTGTTACACACACGTAAACAGACACACACTTTCAGTTATACTCATTCATAAATGGTCTCATCCCACACACACACACACACACACTGTCAAACACACACTGCACTCAGAGAGACTATTAGAGAAGCGCAGCTCTGCAGTGACTGAACATAAACCAAATGAGTTCTTCACAGCAGCTCGCTGACAGCTCGTCTCTCGCCGCTCCGCCGCGGGGGAACAGACAGACGGGAGAGAACACTCCAGCGGCGTAAAGGCAACACTCTGATTTCCCCTCTGATATGTTATTGCACAGTAACGCAGACGAAAGGTGGGAGAGAGACATAAACACTCGAGAGGAAAATGGATGTAATGGCGCTCTCAGGGGTCGTCAAAGTTTCTGCAGTCGCAGCAAGTTCACTGAACTTAAGTCAGATTATTACAGGACCGTATGCTCTGAAGACATTCATCAGTCAACCGACTCTGGAGTTTTTAACAGCCAGACGTCAGGCAGTAATGTCTTTTTGTTAAATGATGCTCATCTCGGGAAGATGTTGATTCATGTCCAGTACTTACATTCAGTACCAATGCAGGAAGGACTGTGATGCTGTTTAGGAATTTAGCACCTTTAACCCTCTGAGACCGACTTTACTGGCTGCAGGTTCAGTTTTGGCGTGGTCATTTTCAGAGGGGTCCCTTGACCTCTGACCTCAAGATAGGTGAATGAAAATGGGTTCTATGGGTACCCACGAGTCTCCTCTTTACAGACATGACTTCACACACAGCCTACTTCAGTCCAAGGGGGCTTATTGGCATGGGTAACATACGTTTACATTACAAAGCAACTGTGAATTAAAAAACAAAAAACGGTCCTCTCTCTAGGTTCCATGATGGAGAGGTCGTGTTGCTCTGGCTCTTGTTCTATCTATTCGGCATGGAGAGGTGGTCGAGTTGGTCTGGCTCTATCAATGTGGTGTAGAGAGGAGGTTGTGTTGCTCTGGCTCTATCTATCTGGCGTGGAGAGGAGGTTGTGTTGCTCGGGCTCTATCTGGTTGGCATGGAGAGGAGGTTGTGTTGCTCTGGCTCTATCTGGTTGGCGTGGAGAGGAGGTCGTGTTGGTCTGGCTCTACCTATCTGGTGTGGAGAGGAGGTCGTGTTGCTCGGGCTCTGTCTGGTTGGCGTGGAGAGGAGGTTGTGTTGTTCTGGCTCTATCTGGTTGGTGTGGAGAGGAGGTCGTGTTGGTCTGACTCTACCTATCTGGTGTGGAGAGGAGGTCGTGTTGCTCGGGCTCTATCTGTTTGGCGTGGAGAGAAGGTTGTGTTGTTAAGGCGTTATCTGGTTGGCGTGGAGAGGAGGTTGTGTTGCTCTGCCTCTGTCTCTGTCTGATGGCGATGCCGGGAAGCTGCTGGACATCCTCCTGGATCCACCTTCTCAATTATGTTCACATTATACATATTATTTTTTGTCATATGGATTGTCTATGTTGTATTTTCATTATGTTGTTACTCTGTACACACGACATATATCCAACCTCCTCTTTTGCCCTTCCTGAGGTTTCTTCCGTTTTCTTCCCTGTTAAAAGTTTTTTTTGGTTACGTTTTTCCTTACCCGATGAGAGGGTCATACTGTAAAGGACAGAGGGTGTCGTATCCTGTATAGATTGTAAAGCCCCCTGAGGCAAATTTGTGATTTGTGATTTTAGGCTATACAAATTAAATTGACTTAACTTGACACACGGGACACAAACAGCGTTCTCCTGGGTTTCTTTGTCCCGTCCATCCACCCCGTCATCCTCCCCACGTGGACTTTGTTGCTCTTTATACTACGTCTCCTGACTTCCTTAGTTGCCCCCCTGCACGTCCTGGCTCACAGTTACGTGGGTTATATACAAAGTATTACTTTTCGTAGGTATAAGTACAAACAGTGGATGAGAACAGCCTGATAATTCACGCTGCGTCACGTGGACTCACCCAGCGTCTGTCCGGCCAGCACCCGGCCGTTCTCCCCGATCACGGCCCCCCTGGCGTGCCGCTCACTGGCGTACTGGATGAAGGCGTAGCCCTTGTGCACGGAGCAGCCCAGCACCCGGCCATATTTGGAGAAGATGCTCTCCACGTCCATCTTCTTCACCACCCCTGTGTTCAGGTTGCCGATGAACACTCGGGAGTTGATCGACTTTGGATCTGTCTTGTTGGTCACGTTGCTGGTCTGGACCTTCAGCGACATGCTGGAGACACGGGCGGCGGAAGCGACTGACAGATGCATGGATTGGGAGGGAGATACGCAGAGAGATGGGGGGTCTGAAGAGAATAAAAGAGAAGAGATAACTGGTGTTAGCACATCTACAATCACTGAGACTCATTGATGACTGAGCACCAAACCTGCTGGGAAAGCATGAGTCATTGCAGTATAAATAACTGTCAAGACAAGAAGTTTGAGGATCACAGTGTCTCAGTAGATAAGTTTCTTCACTGAGCAAACCTTACTTAGTGTTCATTCATTGTTCACACGGATATCAAGACCTTGGTGCAGGGATACGAGTCGTGCTTTTGTAAGAAAAGCAATAAGAAGACAGTCATATGTGTGGGTGCGTGGCCTTCTTGTTAAGTAGAATAACTTAATAAAGTTCACTCAGTTCAGACGGTCTAATATTTGGAGAGGCATCACCAATCTACTGGGACTGAATCCTGTGATTGTGTGACCAAGGACAGACATTCAAAGTAGATATACGTCTAGCTGAACTAGCAGTAGCTCAGTGAAACAATGTTCCTCCAAATAGGGACTATTCACAACGTAGACATTATACGCAACCGGTGAATTCCTGACTACTCATTACTAAAAGAAGCACTCCAGTCAAATGTCTCTATGCATTAAACAACAACCAACAAGTTTCCTCTGATCAGGCGAGCAGAAAAAACCCCCCCAAAAAAACGCTGCTTCTTCACATGAGACGAGATCAATCGATCACAGAGCAGGATTTGAAAACCAAATGTAGTTTTCATCTCCATCTCTGCTGCGTGCCGATTCCCTCCATGCACATAACTAATGAACACTAGCTGAGAAGACAACGGGAGAAGGTAAGATGGAGGAGAGGAAGGGAGGGGAGAGGAGGACAGAAGGGGAGAACTTGGAGGAAAGAAAAACTAAGGGATGAGAAAGGAAGATATTTAGAAGAGGAGAGATCAGGAGAACAGGCGTGGGTTTAAAGCATGTGGTGGACATTTAGAGATGACAGAACAGAAAAATGAAAAATGAGAGAAGAGATGGAGGGATGGAAAAAGATGTGGGCGTTGAGGAACATTTGAGTCTCTAAAATGATTCTGTTGTTACAGTATATTTCAAATGAATTAAATTATGGTAAGAACTGTCTTTCAGAGACTGTAGCAGGTTCAGTTTTAGAACTGGAGTAAAGATTTATCACATAAAACTAGAAGCACTAAGGAATCCATTGGTACCAACCATGTCATGCTAACATGTTGGATAAAGAGGCTAAATAACGATCCAGAGATTTTGGCGAGGAAAAGCTGACATGGCTATTTTCAAAGGGGTCCCTTGACCTCTGACCTCCAGATATGTGAATGTAAATGGGTTCTATGGGTACCCACGAGTCTCCCCTTTACAGACATGACCACTTTATGATAATCACATGCAGTTTTTTTCATGCAGCATAAATGTGTTATTGTCTCCTATTCTGAAATGGTGTGTTTGAATATTTCTGCATACTGGGGTCCCTAAACAGTCTTGAATTACATAAATCGGGTATCACTGTAAAGCTGAGACTCTTGTGGATCCAATGAGCCCAACTGTATTCATGTGTGATGATGTTAGTCCCCATAGGAGACATTTCATTGTAGTGAGACCATTTTTTTAAACTTGACCTCACTGTATAAAATGACCTGTGGTGACCTCTAGGATAATCACAGCCTCATGAAACTTTACAGACACAAACTAGAGACCTAGAGCATTCAGAGGATGGATGGCTTTCCTAGCTAGATTGACAATAAGGGGGTTTATGAGCAGTTTACACGACAGAAGTGCTCGCCGTCCAATCACCGAAATATGCAATTCTTGCAGAAATCTCCAAATGTCAAAAGTTTTTGATCCCAAATCACATCATGGCTTTTTCTATGGTGTTCCTCACGGTTTTGGTGTCTTGATGTGGTATTTTGGAGGGATTATTGATCATTTTTATCGATTCTTCAGTGGTCAATTTCTTTTTTAAACTTAGCACCAAATCTGTACTAATAAATTAATTATTTATTTAATGTTTATTTCTGATTCATGACTAGAACAACTTGACACACAGTGCTGCTCAAATTATTCTTCAGGTTCCCAGCTTTCAGATGATGTAAACCACTTCTATGTAACAGTTACTGTTGACCTGCTATCTCCCCCTAAAGACCCCCTGTAACCCCCTAAATAAGACAAATCAGCCCACATCATCAGTTCCCAACCTTTTGGCTTGTGACCCCTTAAAGTGAAGCAATAACTTGTGATCCCACAGTGACTTCTCCATCAGAGATTGATTGATTTCAGAATCATTTAGAGGCCTGGAGAGGCACCTGCTTCAAATGTTATCAGCTGATTGAATGGACGTTATCAGCCTCATAGATAGCCTATGGGTTAGAAAAGACCCAAATTAAAACCTTAGCTACTCTCCTCACCGACTGCTATAAAGCTCTAGTGGATTATGCGTCACATTTAATCACTACTTCATTTCTACTCGACTCTCAGCTTCCTGTAAATGCCAGGTTTACCTCTGAATGCCACTTCAGTGAATGAGTCATGTCAACTACTGATGGTACAGTACAGTAGTAGGAGTCTGACAGATGAGTCAGCAGAGAGGAGATGGAACAACTGGTTTGTTTGTTTGTTCAGTCTGTCAACAATGTCACGAAGCGGAGCGACATCAGGAGACAGAAAACAGCACATCGTGATTTTTTTTTTTTACGATTTTGAAATAGATGTTTTAACGCCAGAATCAATATATTTGCTTCATTTGAGTCTATGTGGAGGTAGAAGGAAGTTACCGCTTTTATTGTTGTAGTCTGAGTAACGTGACGTCATATCCGTTCCGTATCCGTCAACCAAAACAAACCAGTCGGCCGCCGCGAGCCAAAACGAAAAAGTAGAAAACGGCGGAGGGTCTGCGGCGGGTCAGGGCTCTGTACGGGCCAGTGAAGCTCTTCCACATCAAACTTGGAAAGCTATTTCTTGATGGAGCTGGCATTGTACATGGGGGCCATTCTCATGTTGAAACAGGAAAGGGCCAAACACAAACAGTTACCACAAAGTTGGAAGCATGCTGTTGTTTAAAATATGATGTTAGGCCGTAGTATATTAGATTTCCCTTTATTTGAACGAAGGTGCCCAAACCATGAAAAACAGACCTGCTTGGCTGCTCTTCTGTCTCTCATTAGAGATATCCAGCAGTGAGTCTGGAGAGAAGAAATATGTATGATCTAACACTGCTGACTGTGTGTGTGTGTGTGTGTGTGTGTGTGTGTGTGTGTGTGTGTGTGTGTTACAGGAAAGACAAGGTTTTTGCTTTCAGACCTGCATCTCAAGGAAAGTCAAAGGCTAAAAGTCAGTTTAAGAACCTTTCTATTTCTTTGTGTGTGTGTGATTTGATGATCTCTGGTCCTCCTGACCTTCCCAGTGACAACAACATCTCAAACCTGATTGGTCAAACTCTAATGAATCAAATTGAGCTCGACCCAGAGGGACCTGTGTGTGTTTGTTTCAGAGGTCCACATTTTAGTGGACAACAGAATAGTGTTGATCCAGCAAATCCAATGTGTGTGTGTGTGTGTGTGTGTGTGTGTGTGTGTGTGTGTGTGTGTGTGTGTGTGTGTGTGTGCACGCAGGGGTGAGTGAGAGAGAGAGATAGTGAGTAAAAGTTTGTGGGAATGTTTCCAGTTTCTCTGTGTGCACGCAGTAAACGGGCGTTTGCTAAGAGAAGGAACTTGAACATACTGTACACACACACAGGAAGTGCAGGCTGTTTTCAAGTCATTTATGCATCATTGCAAGTACTGCAAGGTGAACACAGTAGGCTTACGTAGGTAAGTAGGTACATGTTATGTCCGGTTCAGACTACACAATATCAGCCCGATTATAGCCCGACACGGCCGTCGTAGGGTGTCGACTCGGATCGGGAACGATAAATGATTGTCGTGGGCGACAGTCAATCGTTTTATCTCGTGTAGTGTGTCATAGTACACGACAACCGACGTCCCGACAGAAAGTCTAGCATGTTTGATTTTTTATTTTGCTTTCCACGACGTGTTTGACCGGCTGAGCACAGTCGCACACAGCTGTAAACAGAAGCACATGGCTACTTATTATGCAGAATGATGTCATCGGACCTTCCCGGCTCAACTGCTGTCGAACCTCGCAGTAGGAAGTTCAATCGAGGTTGTGTCGGAGTAAAAATCTTGGCCTAAAATGTTTTCAAGATTAGACAGTGGATAATTATAGCAATGATGACATGCACTGAGATGACACTGAATTCATTCAGCAGCTCCTTGACTACAACTGTGCCAAAGCAGATATAAATAACACAAAGAACATAGATTCTACAAAAGTTTTAGTGAGGATAGGACCAGGTGACTCTCCATTTGGCACACTTGGATACCCAAAGTGTGCCAAATGGGTTTTCTACCTCTTGAAAGGGAATCTGGCTCTAAAATACTACTGATATCCACTACAGGAGGCTATGTGCACACAATGGAGCCTTTGGCCATGACATTTACCCTGTGCATCATCACATTCTACCATTGTGCACAGTAGAAAATCAATACAAAAATGACTAAATTGTATAATTTTGACTCCAAATGGAGTAGTTTTATTATAATAATGAAATGTGATCAAGTGAAACTTAGATAATAACAAATAAGATCAATAACAATGTAAATAAGATAACAAAAAAAGAATCCAAAGTCAAGTATGTACAATCAGTACAATTTCTCGTGCGTTGATTTTGTGACTAAAATATTGAAATAATTGCCAAACAAACATTGTTTTGACAAAATAGACTTGGAGTGTTGTTTTAGTGGCGTTAAGGCCTCATCTTTTAGAAATTATTAAAAAAAAAGACATTGTATGAAGTTTTAAAGGCAGTGTTTTAACACACAGCTCAGCCGAACCCGGTACCGAGTCCGTCGAGTAAAAGAGATTCAATTTCATCCCGTTAAGAAATCTCACGACTGTGCCTCATGTACAGGCCTGTACATTAGCATGAGAGATGATACGAAGAGAATCTAAGCCACAGTATGAATAGGATCTTTAGTGTTGTCATTTTAAAGCCTCGTACAAGAAAATGCACCAATTTCCGTCGCAAACAGCCTTTAATGGAAACAGAGCAACACTCCCCGTGTCTCTGCTCTCACACACAGACTGTGTACTAAAATGCTAAAGCCCAGTGAGCTCATGCTCTATAAGCAAATTAGCTTTAAAAGCTTCCTCCTTCCGGGATTCAAGGCTTGATGATACACGCATACATTAGCATAAAACGGGATAAAGCTTGTAATGAATCAGAGAGCCGACTTTTAGCTTTTAAACTGAAATGAGCTTCGGATCATATTTTGTCCTATTTTTATCCTCAATTACCATCAAGACTTCCATCTTCCTAGAAAATCTATATGTTAAAAAACATTTAAAGATAACTCAAATGAATTGAGGGATATATTATTATAGACAGACACAGTACAAGTAAAACTAAAAAGATTTATTTTGTTATTCCATTTATTGATTAATCATTTACAGAATAAGGAAATATAATTATAAATTGGCGAATGTAATCTTTTTTGTACTTTGTAGCTATTAATGTATAATTTAAATGCAAATGTAATTAATAGATTTTATGTTATTAACGCGTTAATAACATTTTAACTCCACTAATTTCTTTAACGCATTAACGCAATCAATCTTAATCTAAATTTTAGCGAGGAAAAATGATCATGTTCATTTTCAAAGGGGTCCCTTGACCTCTGACCTCCAGATATGTGAATGAAAATGGGTTCTATGGGTACCCACGAGTCTCCCCTTTACAGACATGCCCACTTTATGATAATCACATGCAGTTTGGGGCAAGTCATAGTCAAGTCAGCACACTGACACACTGACAGCTGTTGTTACCTGTTGGGCTGCAGTTTGCCATGTTATGATTTGAGCATATTGTTTTATGCTAAATGCAGTACCTGTGAGGGTTTCTGGACAATATTTGTCATTGTTTTGTGTTGTTCATTGATTTCCAATAAT
>CAKALU010065408.1:0-17014 GCA_916700995.1 Hozukius guyotensis
CTACTCTCCCTTTTTCTCCTCTCTACTCCCTCCTTTCCTCTTCTTTTCCTCTCCTCTCCTCTTCCTCTTTCTCTCCTCACGTCTTCTTCTCTCTCCTCACCTGTCCTCTCTTCTCCTCTCCCTCTTTTCCTCTTCTCTTCCTCTTCCTCTTCCTCTCCTCTCTAACTTGGTTTATTTTCTGTCTACGCTCAGGTGGTTTTCATGCTCTAAATCAGTAAGCTTCTATCATGATGCTGTTGCCGTTGCAGCAGTGTAGATATCACCAGTTAGAGGCCAGAAATTGAGGATTATATCATGACATAACCGACCAGCTACACACACACACACACACACACACACACAAACCTGTATACTTGCTACACTTGATGACAATCTTGTAACACCTTACCCTCACTGTAGCCGTCACCACCGGTAGATATAAGGCTTGTTTTTGCTGATGTTCATCTCGATCTTGTGCTCCCTGTAAGGCTGGGCAATATGGCCAAAATGTTCTATCCTGATATGCTGTAGGTAATTTCATATCTCTATAAAGATATATATCACAATATAGCATGTTTTCTGGTAGTTCAATAAATAAATTGTCTATATTAGGGATGTCATGAGAACCAATACTTTGGTAGCAAGTCGATGTCAAAAGTCTGAAAATGTGACAGTACTCGTTTTTCTACAGTACGCGGGTATCATGCGGTACCTGGGGAGGCTTGAGACTAACGGTATCTAAAACTCAAAAGGACACAGTGAACTCACTATTGACACATCCAGGGGACGCACCCTATTTTTGGCCTGATAATGCTTCATTGTGAACACCAAATCCGTGTTCAATTCGGCAGGAGGAAAGCTAGCTAACGTTAGCTGTTAGCAGCTGGTGGGCAGCACAGTCCTGTACGGAGCTAACGGCTAACGTTAACGAAGGTTGTTTTGAGTTCTATATCGTAAATATGATTATCGAGCGAAGGTAAATTCTAACGTTATCATGATACGTTCAAATGTAATCTTGTAAAATGTAGTTTTTGGCGAGAAAATTAAATAAATCCAGTTGTTTGAAGGAGATGTTTTCACAACATTATAAGATAGATAATAGAGAGGGAATTCTGACCTGTTTAATAATCCTAACACTAGCTCGAAGTGTCTTGTTTTTTACCGTAGTATCAATGTATTATTGTATTATTGGTATCAGCTATTAAATTTATGGTATTGTGACATCCCTAGTCTATATTAAGTAACCACATGGTAAAGCCTATTTTTGTATACTCCTATGTGAATTACATACTTGAGAGATGAAAAGTACTGAGTATTATGTCATTAAATTACGAAGTTTAGTGCAAAATGATGAGATTTTATGAAAAAGTTGAGTTAGTTTGTGCTTTTTATTATCAATTTAGACAACGTAAGTGTGTATCATATCTCGATATATATAGATTTCATCACGATATGATTCCATTAAAGGACAACAAATTATCATGTTGAATTATCGCCCAGAGTTCCCACACAGAACTGTTGACTGCAGGGTTCTCATGTAGTGAGGACAGCTCAAAATAATACATCAGCGAAGAGAAAATGTTGGAGAAAAAAAACGACTTATAATACAACAGATCAGCCAGAGTACAGTGATGCAATACGCACGCACGCGCACACACACACACACACGCACTCATGCTGGGTCTACAGAGTGATGTCATGATTTGCAGCAGAGACTGGATATAAAGCAGGATCACGTTAGTCCGGACAATAAAAGGAACATTAAAGTAATATGGCGATGTGTGTGTGTGTGTGTGTGTGTGTGTGATGGGATTAACATCAGGCCCATCTGTTTATGTCCGATGTCATATGATAAAAGCATGGGCTAATGTGTGGGGTGTGTGTTAATGTGTGTGTGCGTGTGAACAGTACATGTGGATGAACAATATGTGTTGTCGTCCGGTGTTGTTGGTGCACGTGTAGGACACGGCCGGGGCTTTGTGGAGCTCTACAGACGATAATGGTATAAAGAGGATAGTGTACTCCATGTCAAGAGGGCACATGCTAAAGAGAGGGGCACATGTAATCTGCCTATTGGTCGGGAGGAGGATTGTGATGTTGATTTCATGGTATTAACTCGTGTGCAGAGCATCGAGAGAGAGGCACAGGACTGTACAGCAGATGACAATAATGCATGCCACTCCACCCCGTCAGCGTGTATAACATCAGGATCATTTGGTAAATGCAGTGTGTCTCCGTATATTTCAAAGAAAAACACCTAATTATGGCTTCCATGCCTCGTAATTATAAAGACACATAATCATGGGATCTTTCTCTCTTTATTATGAGATTCTATGTTGTAATTACAAGATTAGAAAAGATTAGAAAACTTGAAGGTGTTATTGATAACATTGATAACATTGATAACATTCAACCACTAGATTTTGAATTGTCCCTCCCCCGGTCTATTGCATTTACTTCACAACAAGTCGTTGCCAGGCACTTACCGTCAATCTCAGCCTTTTATTGAGCATATTTTTTATGCTAAATGCAGTACCTGTGAGGGTTTCTGGACAATATTTGTAATTGTTTTGTGTTGTTAATTGATTTCCAATAATAAATATATACATACATTTACTCACTTAAAGCAGCATATTTGTCCACTCCCATGTTGATAAGAGTATTAGATACTTTACTTTAGATACCCTTTAAGGTACTTTTTGAACAGATAAAAAAATGTATGATTCATTTGTGATGAATCGCAAATAAATATGGACAATCATGCAATTAATCATGATTTTTTTAATCGATTGACAGCCCTAGTCTTCTTATTTATTGACAATGTATATTCAATATAGTTTTATAAGATAATTTCACAATGATTGAAATGAGAGCACATGCAGTAGATAAGGATTTTAAAAGAAAGAAGCAGCAACATTTCTCATGACTTTTCATGAACCGAAGCAGCTCAAATTATGAGCTCAGAATTATTTAGCGAATCAGTCAGAAGAAGTGTATGTAAAGGTTTCTACACTATCTATGGATATGAACACAACTTGTTCCTTTATTTTTTTTTCTTAAAGCACGCAGTCGATTTTTACAGACGAACACCGGCCAAAACACATTAATTCAGCAGCAAGAAGGAAAAACATGAAACACGGATCATCTTCATTCTCTCTGTCTTCTCCTCGTCTTTGTTTCCACTGACTGCCTCGCAACCTTTCTCCTTTACAAGCATTCCACCTCCGCAAGTGTGTTTGTAATTAAGCAGCAGGCTCATAGTCACATGCTGTCAGAGCAGCCGATTACACCGGCGCAGTGCACTGTAAACGAGAACACCTCAGTCCACATTGTCTCCCGTTACTTCCTACTGTTTTCTATTATTGGTCATCGGGTTGAAATTGAGTGACTCAAACAGAAATCTGAACGTTGGATACAGCCAGGTTCAAAATACTTGTTTCATTTTGTTGACATATTACAGTCAAAGGTTTTTGCAGAGGGGATTTTGGATTTATCTTTGTATCACTCCATAAATCAGAAAATACTGTCAATAGCAATGAAAAAATCCATTTCCACCATATCTTTAGGAATAAAATGTTCTATAAATCAGGCTATGAAGGATCTATGAACAAATCCCTCTGTAAAAACCTTCAGACTATAGATAAGGATGAAACTCGAAAGTTTGGTGCTACTGAAGTGGAGATTTGTGGCTCAGAGTCTGAGAAAAACCTCCTTTTGATAAAACAGCCTTTAAATATATGGATTATAAAATCCCATACATTTTGCAAATACAGGTGAATAGGGTAAATATTTTACTAAATAGTGTTTGGCCAGCCCTGTCTCCTAAAAATTACGTTCCCATACAACGAAACTTCATTGTGAATTACGTTTTAATTACGTATTTTGTTGTGGATTATGCTTGTTTTTGATGTATCACAAATACGTTTGTAATGATAGTCCATAGAAGTCTGCGTAGGGAGGAGGTCGAGGTGGTCGCTGATCCTGTCCTGTGTGAAACTAAAAGTCAACGTTCACTTATTTTAATCATGATTTTTTTTTTTTTACTAAACCTAACCAAGTAGTTTTGCATTTTTGTTGTGTTTTGTTTCAATTTCGTCATCATTTTAAGCCAAACCATGACGTTTTATTAAACATAACCAAGTAGTTTTGTTTCAATTTACGGCCTTAACCACGTGTTTAAAACTGTTTAAAAGTGCGATTGTAATCCGGAAGAAAATGTTTCCCTCGAAACATAATTGAGAATGCAGTTTAGTTGTATGGGAATGCAATTTTGTAGGAGACAGGGTTGGTTTGGCACACAGAAAATGCAGGTGACCCCACAGTCAAAGTTTTGATTGGCCACAAATGAGTATTAGGAATTGTTTTATGTTTCTTTCTTGTTAGATATTACTTTGAAATACTGCAACAGGGGAATGAATTTTAATATACCTTCAACGAAGCAACAAGAGCAGATCAGAAAACAGTGAGACTGTTAGATGAATTAGTTAATATAATTCATAAGTCTGACTAACACCCACGAATTACCTAATTTTTCAGGAAGAACTTGGAGAGAAAAGGGGGAGGAAACAGGCGAGGAAAGAGGGAAAGAAGGCAAGAGAAAGAATTAAAAAGACAGAAGATAAGAAAAGACTGAAGTGTCCAGGTTGAGCTGCCCTCCGCTCTGTTCCTCTATAAACGGTCCCTTTAAGTGTCTGCAGCCTCAGGCCACAATTAGCACCAGAGGTTTCTCAGTGAGGGAGGGCGCCGGGTTCACACTAGCCCACCCTTGAGCTACAGTAGCCGGGCAACTCACCTCCATGCTGTCTTACTTGTTAGCTATAGTCTGTGCTGTGGTCATGATCAGAAAAGTAAGTTTTATAATGTGTGATTCTTTAAACTATTGTCTATCAACAAGGACTGTCAATCGATTAAAATAATCAATCATGATTAAGCACATGATTGTCCATAATTAATCGTGATTAATCGCTTATTAATCGCACATTTTTGTTATCTGTTCAAAATGTCCCTTAAAGGGAGATTTGTCACGTATTTAATACTGTGGAGTGGACAAATATGCTGCTTTATGCAAATGTCTGTATTGGAAATCAATTAACAACACAAAACAATGACAAATATTGTCCAGAAACCCTCACAGGTACTGCATTTAGCATAAAACATATGCTCAAATCATAACATGGCAAACTGCAGCCCAACAGGCAACAACAGCTGTCAGTGTGTCAGTGTGCTGACTTGACTATGACTTGCCCCAAACTGCATGTGATTATCATAAAGTGGGCATGTCTGTAAAGGGGAGACTCGTGGGTACCCATAGAACCCATTTTCATTCACATATCTTGAGGTCAGAGGTCAAGGGACCCCTTTGAAAATGACCATGACAGTTTTTCCTTGCCAAAATGTAGCGCAAGTTTGGATTCATATAATACAGCGTTTGCTGTGATATGTGGGCAACAAAATCCTCCTAACGTGGGGACACGCTGTATGAACTCCACTACTTTGGGACTGAAAAGATAAGGCATAACCAACACCACACAGCATAAAGAAAATATATTTGACACATACTGTACATATTATCATCCACAGGTGAGTCATTGAAGAAATACTATATTGATTTTTTACTATGCTGTATGAGTCCCTGGTCAGCGCGGGTCATAATCTGATTTCTTGCTGCCCACGTTTGCTGCCTCGCTGATTAAATGCCAGCATTACCATGTAACCTTTAGCTGGGAAGTAGCACACACACACACACACACACACACACACACACACACCAACAAGTTTCCAGTGCGTTTTCTCCATCTGCAACAAAAAGCAGCCCTTGCTGTCATTCATCTCCCTCAGATGGACACGCACAGGCCTCCGCAGATACATTTACTCCCTCCATCCCTCTTTCTGTGTTTTATTCTCTCATGTTCACACACGGTTGCCTGTTGAGCCGGAGGTGACCCCTGTCTTCCTGTGCAGCGTGATTTTAAACCTCCCCTCTCCCTTTTTTTTTTTCTTTCTCCTCCCACTATTGCTTCACTCTGCATTACGGGTCGGAAATAGACACGTTTCCATGAATATGACGTCTCCCTGGGGGGTTGGGGGGGGGAGAACGAGCTCCTTGGAGATGAGAGCTTTTCTGATGCAGAGCGTACAGAAAGAGAGAGAGAGAAAACCTATTCCCGGGCAGAGCTCGTTAAGAGCCTGTCACAGTGGTGAACCTGTCATCGTGGAGAGGAGGGTGATTGATCGGGGAATGTGTCCCGTCAGGGGCGCTGTGAAACCAGAGTCATGTCTTGATCTGATATGGTTATTTGATGTGAATCTCAGAGCCGTCACACGCCTAGCACTCACAATAGCAAATTACACCGATCACCCCCTAAACCAACACTTCACATTACTTCCATCTGGTCGGAGATACAGAACAGTTAGATGAAGTAGAGCTTGATTCAGCAGGAGTTTTGCTCCTTCTGTGATAGCAGCCTTAAACAATCTGACGCTGTTGTGAGCCGCATACTTGCCAACCCTCCCGATTTTCTCCTGGGGTCACACTTTTCCCGTTTTCTCCCGATTTACACACTTTTTTTCCTTTTCCTTATATCTAGGGATGCACCGATACCACTTGTTTTCAGACCGAGTACAAGTACAAGTACTTACATTTGGGTACTCGCCGATACCGAGTACCGATACGAGTACTTCTCTGTGCCAAAAGACCCTCGTTAACAGCCAGCTGGAGGGTGTGAGCGACACACGGCAGGCTGGGGAGTCCCGCATACGAGGCATTGCTTCCAGGGGCCGTGGCCAAAGTGTCACCAGGGCGGACTGTCCTTAGTGCGCCCCAACCGCGTTGTGCCCCCAGGGCGGGGCTCGGCCCACGTAAAAGGCGCCTGGGGTCTGCGGCGATGTCTACAACCCACCCGCCCCGTCTTGAAACACGGACCAAGGAGTCTAACGCAAGCGCAAGTCAGAGGGTGCAAGCAAAACCCTGTGGCGCAATGAAAGTGAGAGCCGGCGCGTGCCGGCTGAGGTGGGATCCCAGCCCCGCGGGGTCAGGCGCACCACCGGCCCGTCTCGCCCGCACCGTCGGGGAGGTGGAGCGTGAGCGCGTGCGATTGAACCCGAAAGATGGTGACGAGATGTTAACGTCACGCTGCCGTAAAGTGGTATCGGTGCCGTTGTATCGGCGCCGTTTTGCTAGTACGAGTTCATGAGCACAGTATCTGACCCGATACCCGATACTAGTATACTAGTATCGGGTATCGGTGCATTCCTACTTATATCAACCTGTTTCTGGCATTGTACAGTGTGTATAAGCCCTGTTGTTTCCACATGGACGGCAGTAGAGCTACACCAAGTGTCTTTTCTCAGCGGAAGAGAGCTGCTCGCGACCATAGATATATATACGCTCGTGACCAACACAACAAGGTTTGAGCTGCGCTTGCCGCACATCACAGCGTGCAGCGCCCAAGTTGGGCTTTGCTGGACGCAGTCAATGGCACTGGACTCAGCGACAAGCCGTCCGACGGCCGGTCGGGAGGAGTTAATCGGTCCTCAGTTCCCCCTGTACACTGCACGGCAAACAACAAAAGCTGAAATTCAAAATCCGACTCTAAAATGATTTGTGCGGCTCAAAATTCGGGCCAGAAGCGGGCTAAAATCGTACAGCGTATGCCCAGCTTTAGTGATGGGTCAATATGCTAATCTCCCCATTCGACACTATCGTGATACTTGGGTGCCAATTCGATATATATTGAGATTTTTTACGATTTACTGCAGTTTTTGTTAACTTTTTTAAAACCTAGACCAGGGGAAAATGTTGGGACTTTTACTGAGGAAAATCTCTCAATTGATACAGTAAAAATGTTTGATTTTTAGCATGGATATAATCAGAGATATCCTGAAGTCAAATATATACGTCATTGTCAGGAATTATGGAGCAATGTGTTTTTATAGTAATTCAAGTATTCAGAAATGTAGCTATTTCCAAGTACAAATATGGGACTTTTTTCATCTCTAAATTGATACAGTAAGAATGCTTCATTTTGCGTCTGTATGTAGTCAGAGATCAGCGACAAGCTGTAAAAACAACTTTGACATATTATCATCTTACAAAAAATGTTGTGGCGGAAGTGACAGCAAGCAGTTGCCCACTTACACATCCAGGAGACACAGAGCAACATTAGCATTCATTTGAAGGCGGAAACGTCTGAGTCGCTAAACGCTCCGCTGTGTTCACCAGCTGGCTGCTGACTTTCTTTGTCTGACATTTTCTGCTGGGCAGGTAGTGTACAGTGGGTTTATCAGAGCTTTTTCACTGCAAACAGCTGCCTGCTGTGGGTGGAAACAATGTTGATGAGAGCGGAAAGTGAACCAAAACAGTAAAGTTGCGGCGGGCTGTAAAACCAAAACAATGCTAAAGCGCTCCGTAGAGCGAACTGAGAGGGGAACTGCAGGTCACTACAAGCAACACCTTTCACACGACACCCAGTCACTTATTACTTTGACATTATAAAAATACTGATTAGTGCAGCAAGTTTTTTAAATGCCCAAAAGAAACATGTCTTTTTGATGTACTCTCTGCAAGCCGTTGTCGTCATTCAAGTGCCACAGCAAAGAGCAGAAATATGTTTTTTTCTGAACCAGCAAGTAGGACAGTACTGAGGTGAGTTGCCCAGCTACTGTAGCTCAAGGGTGGGCTAGTGTGAACCCGGCGCCCTCCCTCACTGAGCCACCTCTGGTGCTAATTGTGGCTTGAGGCTGCAGACACTTAAAGGGACCGTTTATAGAGGAACAGAGCGGAGGGCAGCTCAACCTGGACAGTCGATCTGATCTCCTCTTCTTCCTGTCTTCCCATTTCCCTTGCTCTGCTTTTTATTTTTTCCTTTTTCCTTTTAAAGTAATTTCTGTAGATTCCCCTTTCCTGCACATTGCTGCAGACATTATAAAGACCTGTTTATTTGTATTTATTCAACACCGATGTTATTAGGCGATTTACAGGAAGATGTTGTAAAGAGAGTCGACCTCTCTTCGTGCTTCCCCCTCGTTTTCTCTAATTTCTACACTTTTTTTCCTGCTGACGAATGTCCGATGTGTTAGGTAATACCACCCACTTACTTGTAAGCACTTGTGGCAGAAAATAAATGCAACCACATGCTGCCGTTTGTATATATGTGTGTGTGTGTGTGTGTGTGTGTGTAGTTGCATGGTTTCTTATGCACTAAACTGTTAACCACTAGCAGGCGTAAGGCCACAGGGTCGAGCTTTTTAAACTTACATCATATTTCTCGATGCTGCGTACATGTACATGGCGTGCTGACTGCGTCTTAAGCTGATCAGTTGAGAGAGTAAATACGTGAGGCACAGACAGTTTGCATTAAACAGCGAAGCTAAATGACAGTCTGTCAGAATGGCACTTTGTCAGGGTCTGAGCTTTAGTGCTGCACTTACCTCCCAATGCATTAAAGTGCCATCTTTAGGAAGAGGACAGCTACCCCTAAGACTGGCATACTCGAGGATACGGTGTGTCAGTAGGCAGTAGAGGAAATATGGATTATGTGTGTGAGTCTCTTGACTTAAAATCAAATAGTTCCTCATCTCAGCATGATTTTCATCCCGGCTGTCCCGAATACCATTTCTTGGGCTTCGAAGCTTCGGTGAGAAATATTCGAGGGTATTCGAAGCTTCGTGTCGCACAGCAGCTGGCCGACATGTCTCTCCGTCTCCATCTTCCACGTTTCAGTGCCGCTACCACACTACTGATCACACACACACACACACCTCTAACAACAGCGATATCTGTCGGAGAATAACTAAGAATAATTAATGTTGAATATGAATAATTAATATTGTTGTGGGTTTATTCTTTATTTCATGGGCTATTTTGGGATTTATGGTGTCTTCAAATGGGGTGGTGTTTACGAGATATGAACGCCCCCCTCATCGTATTCACAACCACTTAAGTGGAAAGTTTCTGAACGCTCTGAGTTCACGAGTTGTGACGTGTTTGTTGGCGTTGTCAGAAATGGCGGAGACCATGGAAATTCACTTTCGGTGCATAATATGTTAATATATTGTAATTTTAGTCGTATATTGTCTTTCTTCATAATTGTATAATGTGTCTGAGGAAAATGTTGATATTCCCAACGGCCTCATCTTTTTCCACTGTCATTATGCCTTTGCATTTCCTTTGAGAAATGAGAGCGAAATTAGCAACATTAAGAGCTAGATAAACAATTTTCTGCTCTCAATTTAATCATAAACACATTGGTTGTATAGATAATATATATACCCAAAAGTGAAGCCAAAACATCTCAATTGCCGGCTAGTGGCAGGCTGTTAGTTTAGGAAACGCTTAATTTGATATACTTCAGAGTTTTCTATGAGCAGAACGAGCATTTCAAACGTCAGTATCGCAGGCGATCATGTTCATTTAATTGTGGGAAGCCAAAATCGTGATCTCGATTAATTGTGCAGCCATAGTCAGCAGTGAGGCTCACTGTATGCATGAGGTTTGTCATAAAATACTTAATTAATATGATATTGTACTAGTGATAATGGCCACGTGACAACACTACTTCTTAGACAGTAGTGGGACGTTTAAGGGGGAACAACCCAACACAAAAACACTGATACACTGCCTGTAAAATATTGAGAAAATACATAAACCCTTGGTGTTATATTAAAAAAAAAACATGTAAAACCCACTAATAAACCCCTTAATACAAGGTCATAATGCTAAAAACCAGGCGGTAAAGTAAGCATTTTGGAGATAAACGGGGCTGTCGTGGTTGTTGTTTGTTTCTGACAGCACTCTCCCTCGACACACTGCATGTATGTAATGTATGTGTGTGTGTATCTCTCCATCACAACAGATGCTAACCATGCTTTGTCATAGATAGAGGAAAAGCCATCTGTCATCTGCATAAAGCTGCGTCTTTTCTGCTGCTCTTAAAGCACAGCGGCCTCCCCAGATCCCTTTAATGATGTATAGGATTTGGAGGATTCTCTCTCTTTCTGCTCGTCTCTGTCTCTATTGGAGCCGCAGAGCTCTTATGTAATGCTTGTGGTATTATGTAAGTGTCGGGGGGGGGGGGGTTGGCAGCGGCCTGGGTTAGGGGGGGGCGGGTCAACTGTTGTTCCTCTGCCCCTGGAGTAACGAGCCGTCCGTCTCCGCTTGGGTCAATCCACATTGATCTCACACAGCTCGGGGATTTGACAACTGACCATGTGTGTGTGTCTGTGTGTGTATGGCTAAAGCATTGCCTCACATCTGTATCATTGTCAGAAATATCCAAAATTGCAGCACACAACATATTTACAGTATTTGATTTTATAAACATTTAATACCTGAGCCGTGTGTTCTGCAAGCTAAAAGTTTCATCACCTTCGGAGTAGAGCTGCAACAATTACTCGACTAGTTGTCTCACCAACTATTTTGATAATTCGTTAATCGGTTTGAGTAATTTTTTGAGAGAAAAAAAAAGCTAAAATTCTCTGATTCCAGCTTCTTAAATGTGAATATTTTCTGTTTTCTTTACTCCTCTATGACAGTAAACTGAATATCTTTGAGTTGTGGACAAAACAAGACATTTGAGAACATCATCTTGAGCTTTGGGAAACACTGATTGATCCTCTTTTTTTTGACAATTTTCTGACATTTTATAAACCAAACAACTAATCGATTAATCAAAAAAATAATCGTTAGTTGCAGCCCTACTTCTGAGTGAGTAAATGTGCAGATTGGTAACGCTAAAAGGAGCATAAGAAATAAAAGGATTGGTTCACCCAAATTACAAAAAAGCAACATGTTTTTTGTCTTAGCCATGCAGATGGTTGTGGTTTTATTTGTTCAGGCACTCACTGAAACTTGTTTTTCCACAAAAGAAATAGTCGCTGTTAACTGTTGTGGATAAGTTAAACCAAAACTGTGTGCATGGCTACAAACTGTACCACTTGAGGTAAGCGAGAAAATGTCTTTTTCTTAATTTGACTGAAGCAACTCTCCGTGGTTGACAATTGCTGAACTGATGAGTTTAAAACAGATAACCATATTAATTTGATTTCAATTTACCTGAACTGGTCGACACACAAGGTTCAAGGTTCTTCATTTGTCATTTGTAGATTCCAGCAAAGCAGTCATTGGCAATGAAAATCTTTGGTCTCAGGTTCCTTCAACAATGCCCATAAAATATATATATATATATATGTATATATAAAAGGGGAATTCAAACAAGTAAAAGTAAAATCTAAATGGTAATCTAAGGCATAAAATAGTGCAGTTCAAATATAGGGCTTAAATATATATTCAAAATTTTAAATAATGTTTCTTGAGGCTGAGGGTTGTGCAATAGCGTCATGGTGTTCATATTATTCTTCTTTTTATCTTTTATTTATCCTGTTTTTAGATAGTTCTTGTGCAATATGAGCATGTGCAATATATGCTGTTTGAGGTTTACATTGTTTGTGTTTCTCTGTTTACATATGGATTGTTGTTTGTTTCTATTTATTGATGCTGCTGTGGAGTCAGCTGATGGTGTGCAGCACTGAGTCCAAAACAAATTTCCCCAAGGGGACAATAAATTGTATCGTATCGTATCGTATCGTATCGTATAAATATAAGTAAATATATAATAGTTTATTTGTAAATTTGTAATTTTGTGGAAGACAGCATTTCAGATGGGAAAACTGAATGAAAGCAGGATGTAGTATGTATAAGCATGATGAGAAGGAATATATGCACACAGTTGTAAACAGGAATAATGAGAAGTACTACAAATTTATATACGCAGGATTGTAGTATGTATAGAGAAGTAATAAGTTTGTATATTTATACACAGACATGTAACAGTTTGTAAAACAGTATATAAAGTATAAAAGGTAAAGTGACACAACTGGTGTTTGGGTACATTATGTGCAACTATTTCACTTTTGTAGCCCACAAAGACAAACATGCCAACATCTCAGAACCTCTATGCAAAACTTGCTAAAAAAAAAGATTCCTATTTGAAATGTGTCAAATGTGTAAACAGAGGACAGTGTGTCATAGAAAAACCCAGAGGTCAATCAAAGGTACAAAGAATTAAATAAAGTGAACAAAGACCTGCACACACCGTAGCAACACACACACACACACACACACACACACACACACACACACACACACACACACACACACGTGTCACCCATAAGTAGAACAAGAAGAGGATTGGGTTAGATAGTGTGATTAACCCTGCTCTTCCATTCACACATTCAATTAAATGGTCTTAAGCTGTCACACATCCCCGCAGCGCCGAGGTATTTAACAGCCCGTGAACTCGGTTATAAGGAAAGTGATTTGCGGAAGGATTGAACGTCCAGGATTGCTCATGTCTGATAAACTAAAGTGACAAACGTGACTTCTAATGAATGCTAACGTTACCCCGTGTCTGCCGGATGTGTAAATAGGAGATAGCTTGTTAACACAATAGCGATATCAACTTTAAAGGGTGACGATACGTCATTGGTGGCTTTACAGATCGTTGCGCTTCCCCCTAGTGGTCCGAGGTGACGTATTGCCTTGCTTTATTTCCACAAATAATTTGCACCCTGACTGGAAACATTACAAATTGGCATGGTTTGTGCACGGCCCAGGACGGGAGATACCCTTGTGTGAAAATATAAATTATAGCTGTTTTAAGTATTTTTATCTTTATTTCTTTAGCTCAAACGTTTAGATTCGAAGGTTACAAACAGCTGTAAGAATAAAATAAAACATAATAGAAAAGTGCGAAAAGCCGTCGTTGCGTCGTGCAAGCCGTTGGAAGTAATGAGTTTCAGAGCGCAGTGGTGCCGTTGCCGAACAACAATCTGTCCCATCCCTTTTTACTTTCAGCTCTGTTCATCCTTTACTGTATAAAGCCGTTCAGAGAGGCTGCAGACTGCACTTAAACCAACAAAATACCAGATAACGCAGATTATACATTTTCAGAAACAGCTTTAATGCAGCAGCAGCTACTGTAAATCATATTGATTTTTATCTTTCTCTAAATCCGGAGATTATGCAACACTTTTGTTTCACTTACTGTTCGACATCCATTTTTTTTTCGCAGAATATTTAACAAGATTAAGTGCAGTATGAGAGGGTGACGTCAGTGCCGTGCTCATGTCCAAACACCATCCTCCATATGAGTTTGTTTAATCCTAAATCATGACGGATGCTCGTATATGACTGATTGTGCTTAACATAAGGAAGAAGCATTTTGACATTTGCATTTTAAGCACTTAGCAGATGCTTTTATCCAGAGTGGCAGAGGGAAACAGTAACATAAATCCTCTGACATACATGCACACATGCCATGTAAACAAAACCACAAGTTTCAACAGTCAAAGACTGAGGTTTATATCACGTGTTTAGGTTGAATTTAGGTGCCAACACTTACAGTATATAAACTTTTTTTAAATGACTTATTAAACATAGCATTCTTTTTATATTATTATTATTAGTAGTAGTTTTTTTTTTTTTATATCCATGTATTTTCTACAAATGAAGGGCTTTGTAGAAAACATAGAGTAGGACAAAGTTCTCAATTGTTAAATGAACACAAGCAGCCGCACAGGAACTTTGCCTAAGTAGCCTTAAATTGTAAAAAAATTATGAATTAAATTAGAAACTAGTCTGGTCAAAAAATAAGTAAAGTAAGGAATGAATCTGAATACGCTTTCTCTGTTTTGGTTTGATAGTAGAGTCTGGTTTTGTAACGAAAAGTTCTTTGTAACTACACACTCCTATATGTGTTTGTTAGCATGTGTGCTGCCAGTATTGATGACAACCATGATATTTAAAAAAAAAAAATATTGATAGCAGGTTAAAATACACATTAGAGTTTGGCCGGTGTAAACATTTTTCGAACCGGTTTGATATGAAGCTAAACACTGGACCGGACCGGTGTACCGAATTTTGCCACTTGGTGTCGCACTTGACTCAGCAGCCTCTAGATCAAAATTCGGAGGAGCGGCTTGTCACCAATATGAGAATAACTTAGCCACCCTTAAGTGAGCCAAAGTTGTCGCTAGCTTCGGGGCTAACCGCCTTCACTTTTATCAGCAGGTGGCAAGGAAGACACAGGAACTTGGCTCGGGTCTTGAGGAGTTGTAGCATTTATTCACCGACAAATAAACTATATACACACTGCTACAGCTACGTTCAACTATAACATTACTGCTAACTTCATACTCGCCGCCACCACACACTCACGATCTGTCGAACACTCGCTAAAGTTACGCCGGGCTGACAGACCGTATGTGTGTGACAACGGCGAGCACGAAGCCACCAGCAACGCTACAGCTGCTAACGTAGCACACGCACCAATCAACGCACTAATCTTGTTAGTTAGCGGTTAATAATCGGTTAACTAGGGTCGGTTATCGGTTAGGAAAAAAAATTCAAAATTAGCATCCCTATTAAGGATGAGTTTGACTGATAGCATTATTTTTCTTTCAAATTTTCTATAGATATCGTGATAATATTGTTATCCTGAGTTCTTTTGGCCACGACAATCGTGTGGTGAAAATCTGATGTCGTGACAGCCCGAGTTTGAACAGTAGATATTTTGTATTATGTTGCCTGTCCTTCCTTTGGGAAGTGTTTGCATCAGTTCCAAAAGAAAGGAAAGAGAAAGCAAAGCTTTGTCACGATGTCCTTGCACACACACACACACATATGCACACACACTTCTGGTATTGTTGGCCTCTGTCCATGCCTGCATCGGCCAGGTTCAGTGAGCCTCTAATCTGTGAATTGAAAGCAACAAAGACTCCTCATAGACGCTCCACAAGAACGAGCCACGCCAGCAGACCAAGACTGTTGTTGTGGTTATTTTGGGGGGCTGTGGATTTGGCTGAAGCGGTGTCTCATCAGTATGTGTGTGTGTAGAGGCCTGTGTTGTGTGCTTGTTGTGTATTTGTGTGGTGTGAGTGTGTGTGTTTGGGTTTCTATAACTGGTACCGAGTGTATGAATATGCATACAATATGTGTCAGATGTGAGACGATACAGAGACTGAACTTAATTGTTGTCTTCCCGGCATGTTCTCAGTGTGCTGTTGCTCTCTGTTTCTGTCCAAGTTTTGTGTGTGTGTGTGTGTGTGTGTGTGTGTGTGTGTGTGTGTGTGTGTGTGTTGTAGCACTACTCTTGGCACACGCTGTTCTCGCTGTGAAGGGTCTGTGGGAAACACATTCTGGAAATGGCCCCGGCAGAGAAACTGAAGTTGTTCTTTTTTTTTTTTTTAAGTTGACTGACTCTACGTTCGACATCCGAGGTGTTCGGCTGAAGCTCTTATAGACCTTTTCATTGCCATCCTGTTGCTAGGGCAACAGCTTTGGTCAAAGTTTACTTCCTGTCAGCTACTGCATTAACAAACATTGCAACAGGTAATAGAAAGGGGGCCTATTTAGTAGGGCTGGGACGATTCACCTATCTCCTGATTCGATACTGTCACGATACTCGGGTGCCGATTCGATATGTATTGCGATTCGATATTACGATTTATTGTGATTTTTGTTAACTTTTTTAACACTAGACCATGGGAGAAAGTTTAATCATACACTTCCAGGGACTTTTTACTTTGGAAAATATCTAAATTAATACAGTAAAAATGTTTGATTTTCAGCATGTATGTAGTCAGAGATGTCCTGAAGTCATTGTCAGGCATTATTCATTAAATTTTTTCCCGCAACCCAAAAATCAAAGAATAAAAACATTTCCTTCACAAATTAGTGGTATTTTCTTTTTAATTTATAAGGGACATGTAATGTTTTATTCTTCTGGTGAATATAATCAAATCAATATTATTTCTATAAATGTAATTTATATATACGGTTCCTTTTTTTAACACCTTATTTCGGAAACCAGACGTAGACACGTGTATACTTCCGCTAACTTCGCCAAGTCCATCTCTCACTCTCTCTCTCTCTCTCTCCCCCATCTCTCTCCCTCTCCTTCTCCCTCTCTCTGTCTTCTCTCTCTCTCTGTCTTCTCTCTCTCTCTCCCCCATCTCTCTCCCTCTCCTTCTCCCTCTC
>CAKALU010065413.1:9093-19446 GCA_916700995.1 Hozukius guyotensis
AGAGATTACAGAAACAACAAACAAAAAACTACATAAACTCTGTGTATGTGATATTATTATTATTATTAATTATTATTGCTAAGTGAAATAACAATAACAATATAACAAAGTACAACATATCACATAAAAGATGGGAAATAATATAAATAGCCAAAGATATAAATACCCCATGATAATAATAATAATAATAATAACAACAACAACAACAACAATAATAATAATAATAATAATAATAATAACAATAATAATAATAATAATAGTAATAATAATAACATTTTGAAGATTAGAAGTCAACCATTGATCATGATCATGACAGGGTGCAGATGTCCCCTTAGTTTTTTATAAAATATATAAAATATTGTATATATTGTATATATAGTTCTGTTTGTTTGTTTTTCTTGGTTTTGTTGTGGATGCATGTGATTATAGGGATCACTGCTTTGAGCTGCACCCTGACCCACAGGAGGAGACTGGTCTGTTTTGTGATATCATTTTTAACACTTTTGTTTTTTTAACATTTCAGTAATTAATCTGTTATCATTGCTTTCAGCTGAGCTGTTTTTATTTCACTTATTTTGTATCTTGTTATTGTACTGATGTTTTATTTTGAATCAAATGATTATGTGATTTTTTTTCCAATCATATGTGAAGGAATCTGAGTTGCCTTTTATGCATTTATAATTGTTATATTGCAGTGTTGTCAGTGTTATATAATTGTTTTTATACCTTGGTCTATATCAATCAATAATCAATTGTCTCTATAATAAAGGTTTCAAATAAACAATAAAACTTGTTTCCCAGTTTTTCCTTTTTTACTGTGATTTCAGATTTTAATTATTATCAGCAACATATCTCTGGTATGTGAAATCTTACTACTACTCTACTACTTTCATGAGACACTGGTTACAGAAAATGAGCCCAACAGCGGGCTGAGCACTGCCGCTGGCCACCAGCCCGCTCCATCGGTACCAACCATGTCATACTAGCTTGTCACAAAGGAGACTAAATAACGCTCCTCACTAAAGCGCTAAATTTTTGTCCATTTTCAAAGGGTCCCTTGACCTCTGACCTCCAGATATGTGAATGAAGATGGGTTCGATGGGTACCCACGAGTCTCCCCTTTACAGACATGCCCACGTTATGTGAGGGTTTCTGGATCAATATCTGTCATTGTTTTGTGTTGTTAATTGATTTACAATAATTAATATATACATACATTTACATAAAGCAGCATATTTGTCCACTCCCATGTTGATAAGAGGATTAAATACTTGACTAATCTCCCTTTAAGGTACATTTAGAACAGATTAAAAAATGTGCGATTAATTGCAGTTAACTATTTTAATTGAGTGGCAGCCCTAATATACATATATATACTGTATATATAAATATATGCAACCTTTCTTTAATCAGACCTGAGACACAACCAGACAAACAAAAGCACAACATCATCTCAGTCATTGTTGTTTAAGTCCTCTTTAAACTCGAGGTGATCAGATTCAGACGCATCTCGTCTCTTGATCAATTTCGTTAGTAGCCTCGTTGATGTGATAACTTTATGAGACTTTATAGCACAGTATAGTTATATTATTGTAGGAACTCCTAAAGAATCATAAGACCTCACACAGGAAGCAACTCAACACAAGGAAAAGGAAGTCGTAATATTTCCTAAAAGCAGAACTCTGATAAACTGGAGCTGGTATGAGACGAGGAACAGCGATGGCGACCTCCACAGCTCGGAGCTGCGAGTGTTTCTAACATGCCGAGTTCATGAGTGTGCTAATTGAAAGCCATTATGGGCCACATTATCATACTGTCACACTGCAGGGACGCAGCTAGCGCTCTGCAGCCTGAGCTCCACTCGCAAACCTGCAGCGAGTCCACCATCACTGTTTACAGCGTGTTCAAACAGCTGTCAGATAGAGACACACCACATTACATCTGACCGGCTGATGCAAACATACAAACATTGCACGAGACAATATTTACCAAAAAAAGCACAAGAATGCACGAGATGAAGTGATGCAAGCGTCTCGGTGTTGCTCGATATTCCTCGCACAATCGAGAGCCGGGGCGTCGGCGTGTTTATCAAAGAAATGACTGATCATAATATCAGCCTTATTGGTCTCAACAGAAATGCCACAACCATCTTGCAGATTACTCCTTGATGAGGAAAATGCAATTAAAACGTCAAGTGCGTTTTATTAGATTCTACCCACCCTGCAGGGTTTTAGCAGCCCCGGGAGTCCCTGGATGCTCGGGCGATGGATGGCATATATAGAGCTGCGAGCAACATTAGGAGAGCCGTGCCAAAATAACAGCCGCTCGCTCCCCGATGAGCCGCCTTTCATCACCATACAATGCTGAATGTGTACATGCAGGAGGGCTGCAGCCTCACTGGGAGGCTTCACTCTCTTTATATAGACGCGTATAGATGGAGACTGCTCTGTGTTTCCATTATGGAAGATCACTGTGTGTTCAACGTGTTCCTGCAGGCTGAACACAAACGCTTAACACCATGTTGAAACATCACTTCACATATCTAGGAAGAAAATACGAGTAACTCAGGAAGCTGTAGGAAATAATTAAAGGTAGAGATCATATTATTTTCTGTGCATTTAGAACGGGAATATTGTGCACATATATGAGATTGATTAAAGTCTGCAGCTCATGTTTGACTTTTGCAGTAAAGAGGGACTAAAAAGGCAAACGTTTGTTTCCTGAGATGAAGAACGTTAATATATGGTGCACTATATTTACTACTATTACTAAAAGTCTGAATCTTAGACTTAATAACTCAAGTGTTTATAACTTTCTGCTAATAATCAATGTAATGCGTCACATTTTATAGATGCAAAAATTGAAAACATGTCAGTGATGAAACAAAGTTATTATGATTCATAAAAGTCTGAAATCTCAGTTTACTGTCAAACTTCTGAGCGTCTGTTTTACAGGAAGGAAATGAACGAGGGAATAGTTTCGACAGCAGAGGAAGCAAAGCCTGAAAACTAAGATCAGACTTATTTAAACCTGTAAGTCATGAAACAGACTTTAATGGAAAATAAGCTTGACTTTCTAAAATCAGAATCAGAGTTTGCTACAGTTGCTCTTATATAAACATAAAGAAATGAAAGAATATAGAAATAAAGGAGTAAGTAACATGTCAATTACAAACCTTAAAAGCCTTGATGATGTTCGTATTCGATGAAACTGTGTTGTCAATTAGGTTTCAAAGGTTTTGAGGGATTTGTAAGTGACGTATCACAAATACATTTAATCAAAGTCTGCATCAGTACGGCAGCCTACAAACAACGATCTCTTACTAAACCTAACTAAGTAGTTTTGTTGCCTAAACCTAAATGTTGATATACACGTATGTAGAATATTATTAATATATTATTATTGATATGTTGATATTTAACAACGCAGCATTTTTGGTCATGTTGTGTTTGTTAATGAATTAAAGCAACTGCAGCTAGCAGTGACCACTTCCTTTATTCTGAGTTTAAAATCATTTAGATTGAGATCAGGGTCTCATTCCAAGACCAGGACCAGGACCAGGACCAGGACCAGGACCAGGACCGTAGTGGAATAATAATAAATTGAATGATGGCGGGTTTTGTTCGTGCAGGATCACTGTCACACTGTCCTGTGTACTGGAACACTTCATGGTTATTAGTAACACCTGACAAGTCAAAATGTTGTTTATGTCGTATATTATGGTTTAGATATTAATCGGTACATATTATAGTCAGATATCTGTGTATATCTGGAGGTTCTGGTCTCAGAGGATTTAGGAGAACATCTGATGAGTTAGTTTATGATGTGTTTTATTAGTGAGATATGATATTGGCTAATGCAATAATATGAGTTTCTTTATCATGAAGAACTGGCTGATAATGAAAAGCAGCAGTGTTCATGTAGAGAAAGAGAAACATCAAATTAATAACTTCTCTCATAGTTTAGGGAAAATGTAACTTCAGCTCTGAGAGCCACTTTTTATTTCTACTTTTTCTTGTTAATTATCTGTTTTGTGGTTTCCATGCGGAGTAAAGAGAGACCACATGAACCAAGTTTAAAAGTATCTTTAACATCCATTCAAACAGAAACCTTTATATGTTCGCTACCTGTGCTGTTAAGGTCAAATATGACTCACCTGAAGACAAACTTTTTATTCACACACACGCAGCATTTAATGAAGAGGATCTTTCTTCCGAGACACCGTGAAATACCATTTTTACTGTTTATGTGGGGCTTAATTTTACATTAATTACTGTATTTGGGTGGATGCAGCGTCATGACCTTTAAAACAGGACTTTGTTTGGTTACACTTGATAAGATGACGCTGACAGTGGAGCCGGGAAAAAACACAAATAAAAAAAAGAGAAGGAAAATAGATCTTTTTAATGGAGTTTAACAATCGGTCTCTGGTGGACTCATTAGGATGACCAGTTTGACTTATTTTACAGCCACTGGTAATTAGTATCTGCAGGAGTTATAGCTATAATCAGCCAAGTTTTCCCTTTGACTTTCTCTCCGTTAGCCATTAACTTTGGTGTTATACTTGCTCCAGGAAGGCGGTCAAATGTGTAAAAAGACAGCAGCCGTAAAACTAATAAAACTGTAGGGTTCCTTCTGGGGAACTTTAATACTTCCAGCGATATGATAATTCTTTTTACTTCAAAGCAGCCATTAAAAAAAGGACAATTTTCACTGCCTTTCACCGCCGTGATGGAGCTGTGAAGGCCTTGTTGGATTTGACGGGTATTTGGGGTAACGGAGCTGGCTCCTGTTGGCTCTACAGGGGGTTCACTGTTCCTGATAAATAATAAACAGCAGAGTCTCTGCGGTGGGTAAAGACAAATATTTTAAATTGTTTATCAGAGGAAACATTTTACATATCAGTATTCCTGCTTATCAAACCAATTCACAACGGCACATGAGAAAACAATTGTAAGCCGTCCGCAGCAGGAGGTTTTGGATGTGTGCTGCAGGATTTTAAAACCACATAATCAGATTTTTTAATACGGACTTGACAAACAAAAACTGTTAAAGACTTCATCAGCATTGTTGTGTAAAATATTTGACAGTCCCTTCATTATTAATATAAGATGTTATTAATGTATACCAGCAATTCTCAAAAGGTGAAAAATAAACCTCTGAAAACTCCAGAATTTCATGTGTTTACCTTTAAGTTTACATGTTCACAGCCAATCAAATCTTTGCATAAAGCAGTGATGTCAGCGATCACATTGAGCCAGGCAGCAGACTCTGAACAACCACCCACATTAGCTTCGTGCTAAAGTCTCCTTGTTCTGCACCTCAGCTTGTTGAACGAGCGACCAAACAAATGTGCACAGCTAACGTCAGTTTGCGAGTTAATTAGCTGCTTTAAACAGCCTGTAAATGTACCTGCAAATGTCACTTGGGTCTGGTTAGATGCTGGTGTGGTCCTCACTCTTCAATACTACTAACAACACGCTGTCTACACACAACAAGTAGGCTACAGGTTGAGGTTGTTTACTTACTTTGTTGTCACTCGTCCCCTGCAGGGGCTCAGCCTGCCAGCTGCTGTCAATCAGGTGCCTGAGACAAAAAGGAGTATTTCTGATATTTCTGATATTTGAAAAACCTTTTTTCTTGCTTTTATTAATGAACAAACTTTTAACAATACGTATATGTTCAAGTAATAAACAAATAACAAGACTATGTGCTAATATTAACACAAACAGCAGGTCTCTATCACTCAGCAATACCCTTAAACTTACCGAGGACGGTGCCGAGCGTAGACTGTATACAAGAAGTGGACATACCCAGTGGTTTGTGGACTGCCGTTTTGAAGCCTCGAGTTCAGCATTTTAGCCGTTACCATCTTGGTTTTTGGCTGTCGCCATGTCGGTTTTTGGCTCTCACAATCTTTGTTTTTGTCCATCACCATCTTGGTTTTTGGCCCTAGCCACCTTGGCTTTTGGCTCTCGCCATCTTGGTTTTTGCCCGTCTCCATCACCATTCTTGATTTGTTGGCCGTTGCCATCGAGGTTTGTTGGCCGTTGCTATCGTGGTTTATTGGCCATCGCCATTGTGGTTTGTTGTCCGCGGCCATCGTGGTTTGTTGGCCGTGGTTATTGTGATTTGTTAGCCGTCGCCATCGTGGTTTGTTTTTGCCCGTCTCCATCACCATTCTTGGTTAATTGGCCGTTGCCATCGAGGTTTGTTGGCCATCGCCATCGAGGTTTGTTGGCCGTCGCCATCGAGGTTTGTTGGCCGTCGCCATCTTTTTTTTTGGTTGTTGCCATCTTGGTTATTTGCAACCAATAGTGGCACCAGAGGGTGGAGCTGAGTACAACCGAACATATAATGTTAAAGTAACAAACAAATCTATGTGTTACTATTAACACAAACAGCAGGTCTCTTTGGTGCTTTAAAACAAATATTTTAAATTGTTAATCAGTGAAGACATTCTTGTCATCTTATTACCTCAATTAACAATCGCACATGAGAAAACACTGAATTATCATCAGCAGGATTTTTCGACGTGTACTGCAGTTTTTTAAAGTATCCTCTGTTTTTAATACACGTTGAACTCGCAAACAAACACCGTTAAAGGTCGAAAATAGAAACTTCTCCAAGTGCTCATCAAGAGACAACAAGACCTGTCTGAACTCATTTCAGCGTTGTTGTCTTTTTTTTTTTTATATCCTCCTCTTTTTACTGCCCATCTAATGGCTTATTTATTACATTCATTCTTTATAAGCCGGCTCCTGTGTGGCCTCATTACGACTATAGCACTGCTTTGGAATTCCAGGATAATTATGAGCTTCATTGTTTTAATAAGAGTCTCGGTCAGCCCGGATCTCTGCTACATCTTCACAGTTCCCAGAGGGAAATATATGAGGGCAGCACCAGCGCCGGACAGATGGAATCAGACGCACTGCAGGTAAATATTTATACGCCGCTGTGTGAAGGAGGATACTTGAATCTCATCAACTGTCTTGTAAAAGTGGTGTGATGTGGTGTGGTGCATCCACAGCCTTAATAAGTCTGTGATGCAACTTCAGCTTGTCTCTTAAATCAAAGCAGCACTTTTCTTCTCATCATGAGGTAATGCTCGGAAACTCTTTGGGTTCGGAGTGGAGCTGCCGTGAAAGTTAACACCAAAATAACACATAAGAGAGATAATATGTACATGTTATGATGTTAATTTATAGAATGTAAACGTCTATTTTTCTGTAAGAATCCTTTTTTTTAATCTAGTTTTAATGCAGCTACAGCTGAAAAACATTAAGCATGTTCCCATTAACCTGTTTTATGTGCTGTAAATAGTCTGTGCTGCAACAAGATGACATGAACTGCAAATCACCGCAACAAAAACTAACTAAATGCAGTTTTCTCCACCAGGTGGTCGGTCTACTTACCTGTTGTGATACGACATGTGATCCACTTTGCATCTCCCAAATAACCAACTAAAGAAACCTTAAGACATCTTTTTAGCCTGAATTTTACTTAAGGTGCCTCATCATTTATTGCCTATAAATCATAATCATTGGTTGTCATACCATTTCTATCTCTTGAGCCTATTTATTCTAGTGACTTTTATTTATTTAAACATTTAATTGTTGTAATTTATAGTCTTGCAAATTTCTATTCAAATTATCTATTTTGACACTTTGTTATTGCTTTTTGTTTGCTTTCTTTGAAGCAATTTGGGCTGCATGACTGTATGAAAGGTGCCAAATGAATAAAGTTGAGTTGAGAGATGTCAAAGTCGCCCCAATGAACGCCCCGCCACATCCACGACCAACAGACGATTTTGAGCAGAAATCCAAAATCTATAAATGATTTCTTTATATCACATTTATTCCCTCCTGTTACATTCCGTGTAAATTCTGTTTATTTTGTCGGCCGCGGTTTGTTATTATAATAAAACGCTGTATGAAACTATTCTGTGTTGTTATTCCCCTGTTGTACATACAAGACTTTTTTTGGTGATAAAAACGTTAGATTTCTAACATGTTTTATGTCAACACACATCAATCACGTTATAAAACATCAGACTTACAAACAAACGTACAGTAGCTGGGACGGGCCAATCAGAGACTGCATGTGATAAAATCAACAATTTATTTTGTTGTTTTCACTGTGATAGAAAACTGTATTGAAGTTGTTTAATGAGAAGATACAGGCTGACAAAGTAAATACATTGTAAGACTAAGCCCTGAGTCTAGTTTAGTATACAACAGATAGATGGGATTTATTAAAAAAAACACAAGTATGACCATTTTTAAAATATCTTTTTACAGTGTACCAACGGCTTTAGTCTGGATTTTAGATAAACTGAGGTAACAACAAACTCCCCACAACACCAGAGATGTTTGACTCACCACCAACCAGATTCTGTACAATATTCTGAGTATTAAAGAAGATAACAATGTGTTTAATACTTGCATACTAGTATACTTGCATTTCATTTTACACTACTTGCACTATGTCCACATCCCACATGTTTATGTAGAGGAAAATAATCCCACTTATTTTTAAATTATTGTTTATAAGTATTGTTTATATTTTTTTGCTAAAATGCTGTAATTTGTTCTTTGTTTTGTTGCCCGTCACTATCTTGGTTTTTCATCGTCACTATCTTGGTTTTCTGCCTTTATTTTGGCCTGAATTTATTGGGCAGTATTGTATATATTTTTTGCTAAAATGCTGTAATTCACGGCTGGGATTAATAAAGTACTCTATCTATCTATCTATCTATCTCACCTATGTTTGAAATGTTGTTTAATGCTTTCTCTACAAGGCCAAGTATTTCTGTTAAATCTGACAGGGAATTATAGTTTAATTTGATTCTAATTCTAAATTATTTAGTATAAAAAATCAGCCTTTAAAATCCCAAATTAAGCAATCCTAGAATATAAACTCCTCCTTAGTCCCAGCTAAATGACCTCGGACCTGAACTGTTGTTAGATTTGTGGGGGAAATGTGTAGATTTATTTAGCCAACATGTTCAGCCCCCCGCGGGTGGAGGTCGTGCGGTGTATGGGTCAGAAAATGTGCAGCTATCTGCAATGCAACCCACTGTTGCATTTCCAAGCAGCCCTGGGACTTCCCCCAGGTGATGTGGAGTGCTGCATTAAAGGTAATGTACATCCAAACAGCCCAGCAGGTTATAACCTTGGCGCTCCCCGTGGAAGCTGTTCGTGCTGCGGTAAACGCTCCTTGGCGTTGAAGGACATCGCCTGTTGTCCATAATGGAAAGCCCGAAATCACAGAAAGATGAGTCTTTTACACGAGCTTGATGGCGGTATCATCTAATCAACTACTTAAAGCGAGCCCGACTCTTTGTAGAGGCCGTCTTTGAGTGGATAATGGACGTGAGCCAGTTGCCCCCAGAATCCATTTGTGCCCTCCGTGATGCTGCTCGGAGCCTCCATACATAATCGTCTGTCCTCCTGAGACGTCTTAGGAAGCTCCGACGGACTCGTGGGACAAACGGTTTTCAATCACTCCATTCTTATCCAAATATCATCACTTGAAGCATAATCATTTAAACCCTGAAGACCACGTAGTTCATCTAAACAGGAGCAGCAGAGCAAACACATGAACAAATACTGATCATGGAGCTGCTCATTAAATGTATTTAAGTCTGCGGAGACTAAACGGTTCCATCCTCTGGTGAATACAGCGGACATCTTGAAGCTACAGCAGCTGCATCTTTCACTAATAACCTTAAACTTACCAAACATTTTGTCCGTCGCATTCTTTGATTTGTTCATCGTCACCATCTTGGTTTTTCATCGTCACCATCTTGGTTTTTGGCCCTAACCACCTTGGTTTTTCATCGTCACCATCTATACTCCAGATGTGTGAATGCGTAAATTAACAGAGTTATTAATTTAACTGAACACACAAAAGTCAGATATACTCGTCTAAATATAAATAGCGCTAAAGAGTAAAATAGATGGATGGATTGCTCATCTTTTTTTCATATGAAACATTTGTGGCGTCTATGACTATTTAAACCTCCTTTCACCTGCTTCCCTCCTCTCTGACGGTGTGAAACGGACTCAAGAGGAAGTAAAAAGAAATAAATAGAAAAATATAAATCAAAGCGGTAAACACCCACAGCATAAAGTCCGCTGTCCTTCCTGTATTTGTCAGTTTAAACTGTGTTGTTTTTAGCCTGGATTATGACTTAAACTTCTTCATATGTGTGTAATATTATCATACAATCACCGCACTGAGCTCTGATTGGTCAGTAGGTGGTGCTTTTATACGAGTTGATCTCTGATCTTGAACATAACCTGCTCCGGAGCAGGTTAGCCGTCCAGCATGGTGATCTACCTCGATAAG